>JAECUM010031487.1:0-33500 GCA_016617855.1 Megalonaias nervosa | reverse complement strand
AAAGCCCCAAGGAATCTAAAAAGAAGTAATTTTGACACTGTATATTTTTGCAAGAAAATTGTAAATAAACAATCCAAAATTCTGAACCTTTAATAAGATGCATACTTCCACTGAAACATTTATACATAAATTTCTCACTGTAAATTTTGAAGAAAAAATGTGCTTCCTTTATCTCAAAACAATTTTTCCATTATTATTCTGTAAATTGTGAAAGTTCAGGAGCTGAACATAAAATTAAAATAGAAATGTTTGATACATTATAAATCAGGATCAGTATATATATATATATATATATATATATATATATATATATATATATATATATATATATATATATAAACTAGAACAAAAATTGAATGTAACACACAAACACGAAAATAGTTCCATGAAACAGTTTGTTGCATAAATCAGTTAACAAATAACCACAATTGCATATTCTACAATGTTGATATTAAAAAATTTCATTTTCATTTAGTCAGTCAACTAGTAATATTTTTTCAATTTTAAATCTGTTAGCATGCACTGTTTTTATATGTTGATTACCTTTTATGTTTCAAAAAGTCATTCTCCTGTTCTCACCATGAAAACTGGACAGCATATATACATAGTATATAGCTGCTGAAATTGACAATGCAGTTTCCTCCAAACAGGACCTGCATTCAGGAGAAGTAGACAGTTAAGGTTTGAAGTTTCAACTCAGGAAAAAGAAGCATGCTATTCCTTTAGCATACATTTGTAACTGTACTAAATTGGAGAGAAAAAATAAATAAAATGCAGTTACTGTCTGCGAAATTAGCATGGGCATAATTCAAATCGTCCTGACCAACCAAGATAATGTGACAAATTATTTAAAAAAGAAAACTTTATATGAAGCTGGGGGGGGAGGGGGGGAAGGGAGGGATAGTAGAGAAAACAATGGTTGAATGTTATACATGGAGATATAGAATTGACCCGGGTGTCTCACTCATTTAATTCAGTGCCCTCTATCTACCATCGTATCTATGAGGCAAATGTAGAAATCAAAATGCACTGGAATATAACAACTGAGTTATTTGGGAGCCATAGTGAGCACTGAATTATGTAGTAGAGTATGAACTTCTTGATTCAGCAGAACACATCTGAGGAGCCTCGACTGAATTGAATACTGCATGAAAACTTCTGTATGCTCGCTCAACACTAAATCATAAGTTTAAAATTTAGAATCTCTCAGCATTGATTTTTTTTTCCAACTAAATCCTTTCCAACCACTTTAACCCCCTACCCCCCCCACCACCTCAATGTATCTGCACAATCTGGAAGATCGACCTGTGGGGACATTCTGTGGGGGCATTCTGAGGGCAGAATTTCTATACTATGATGGAGAACTTTCACTCATATATGTCTAACCATGTTACCAGGCCTACAGTAGGGCCCTAGCAGGAACCAAAATATGCCTTTCACCAGGATATTTGCCCACAGTACCCCAGATAGCTTTGTTAATGCAGCATCAATATCATCGCTTAATTATTTTACCCTGGGCATAAGACGCATTTGGATCCACTGATAGAACTGGAAGTTCTCACAAATGTTAACTTCTTTGCCCAACACTAGAAACAAGATCTAGTGATTGTGGTTCTGCTATTATGTGTCTGAAGCTGAGTTAAGAGTTGGATTATGTATTTTCATGTGACATTGCACACAGTAAGATGGAATGATGATAAATTATACAAATGACATTCAACAAAATATGGCCAGGGTGTTTAGAGGGTTAAAACAAGACGGCTGTAATGCATGGAATCTGTCTGCAAGCATATTTAGTGAATCTGTAAATAAAGATGCTAAAGGAGTCAAGGACTTGTGGCCAAAATGTATAGAAGCATACATTTGGAAAAAAAAAAATATCAAATTCTCAGGCAGCAAGCATGTCCACCTGAACCCATCATACAAACCCCAACCCAGACCATCATATGAACCCCAATCCAAACCATCGTACAAATACCAATGTTACCAACTTGGATAAGAACTTGAAAAAACACCTATTAACGTAAACCTAGAACTTCTGCCAGCTGTTCTCAAGATAAGAAGATAACAGGAAGAAGCATGGAATAGAAAATGCTCACACAAAACAACAACAAAGAGATACTAAAAAGATGCAAACCTACCCCCAAGTTATCTGCAGTCAACATTCCAGCTGAATCCTCATCCAAACATCCACCTGTATACAAACTCCCATGCAAATATTGACCTGAACAGATGCAGCAAGAAGTAATTACCAGGTTGCAAGAACAATGTGAAAAAATTGGCAGGTGGCTAGAAGAAAAAAATCCATCACCTGATGGAAAAGGTCTCAAAGACAGGTTGGAAACATTCTTGGGGTCAATTTGTGCCTGATACAATACACCAGTTATCATGGATGAGGCAGCATCAATTTATCGGTGATTGCTCACTGAAATGAAATCTATACCATGATGCAGCATGTCATTGCAAGTATAACCCTGAGCATCACCTCCATGATCATTATCTCATCAACAAAGCTGGAATTAAATGTAGTTTTCCCTGTACTAATTGCTATGGGGCAATCCAGCACACGCAGTGTCACACAAGTATCATTGTACATTTATCAAGCATACAAGATCAAATCAATCAATTAGATGAAACTAATGATGTATAAACCACGGCTCAATTCAAAGATGCACCCAATCCCATGTGGGATATAAAATGCACATGTGTTGTTATGACCACAATCTCACACCAAAACAGAATCCAAAGAGAACTATTATAGCAATTATATACCCAACAAGTTATCAGGATAATGCATCAGATGTTTGTGTCATTTCAAATAAAAAAAATCTGAACAACCAAAAGATGTCCAATGATACTTCCAACAATGGCATTGACTAAGGTCTTGTTGATGTTAACTGGTCACGAAGAGTCAACAAAAAAACATTTTGATTAACTCTGATAACAATCAACTTGTGCATGTGTATCACTGAAATACATGGAACAAGACCAGAATGCTGACACAGGCTTGCATATTTCCCCTAAAGATTCATCTGTATTACTTTTCTCTCAAGCATCTAGACTTGATTAAGTAGTCTGCAGTGGACATATACTTTGAACCACATGTAGGAGGAAATGCCAGTAACCCAGAGTACAGATGTATTGCTATGACCCTCTCTGATAAGATTCTGTTGTTGCAGGGGTCACATGGCCAAATGAGGGTTGTTGTCTCATCTGTGGAAAACTTGTAGTTTTCAATCTTGCAATTGAATAAAACAATTATAAAAAATGTTTTATCATGAATTTAGGTTGGCTGTAGGAAAAAATGCTTGCAAAAATAAAAACTGGGGGCACAATGAGCATTTCTCCAATAAGTTAACTAATCATATCCCCTTATGTCCAATGTCAAGACAACTTAATGAGATGAAGGAAGCAAAACCAAATAAAAATACTTCAGTAACATTAAAGTTATCAAAGTCAGAGATGGAGTAAAAGCAGTGGAGTGTTATAAGATATTTCAATTCTTTGCAGTGATTCTAACACTGTTAGTGGCTCTGGCTCTTGCGGTTGCAAAAGTAGTTGCATTAGGGGCAATCAGAACACACTTCTAGGATGGCTCTGAAAAAAGTGGTGGAATGCTGCATAAAAAAACAAAACTGATTATTCAGTTGTGGGAACTAAAGGTTCCTGAGTGAAACAGGTCTTCAATTGTGGCTTTGCCTTTGACTGCCACAGAATAATGTCCATTGACCAATTTTGATTTTCTCATTATGACTAAGCCAAGTTTTTCAAGTGTTATATGCAGGATGAATATGTGTCAGCAATCCCCCATACATGGGAAACTGGAACTGTTAACCTGAAATTGATAACTGGACTTGAAAAACTCATTGAGTCACATATGTGGTAACACCTGAACATTATATTTGTATTTTGACTCAGACAAAATTTGGAGTTGATTATGATAAACCAACAATGACTCAACTAAGAAGAGAAAGATTTTGACTGTTATTCAACAAGGACACACTGGTCCATATAACACTAATTGGACAAATATTAGATTTATTGTTAAGGACACAAACCAAGAGTGTAATTCAGTTAGTTCCAAGCAAACATAGTGACAAGCCCATGGAACATACGATCACCTGAGACACAGATATTTTATATGACTGAATGCAGCTGTACTAGTAAAAAAAGGTAATTGGTTAGAAGTATTTGTGTGTGTTGTACCCAAACAAGGCCAGTCCTGTTGAGCATTTGTACTTCCTGATGACAATTCTAACAGAAAAACCTTAATGGATCCTCCAGCTACTGAAATGAAAAACTAATCGAAGTAGAACAACTGTTTTGCTTGCAAAAAATAAATGTGTGTTGTTATGACAGCTATTTGTGGACTCCCTGCACCAACAACCATTGGCCTTGGTGTGGCTGGATAAACTATGTCAACTATCACAGGTACACCAACTGGAATTGTCAGAGACATTTTTATAGCAACTGGTGTGGCTGGTGGTATCAGAAAAAATAAATTCCATTATGGTTACTTTCATGAATATATGTCTATTAGAAAATTCTTGTGGTTGCCCAAAGTTGTCTCAACACAAATGCCAAGCTGTAGTCAGTGTAGATCGAAGATACATGTAAAATTATTTCCATGGCAGGTTCAAAATGGTGCTGAGATTGAAAACTGCACTGACTCTGCACAGAGATATGGAACTAGGATACTAGTGACCCAAAACAGGTAATTGATTTACATTCAGTAAAATTCAAGTATGCAGTTGTAAGCTTAAATCAATCTGTCTGAGCTCACAGCATTAAGGCCCTCAACTCATGGCACTGTCTTCCACTCTGGCACATGGACTACAATCAAAGATACACATGTGTGCAAACACTTTCCAATGGAAAAAAAGTTAAGGGGAATTTACAAGGGGTTTCAGCCTGGGAAAACCAAAATTTGTCATCCAGTGTCAAATCTCCATTTTCATGTTACTATTGCAAACCTTTAGCTAGGGAGATAGAGTCTGGTTTGAATAACAAAACTATATGTAACCACTGACTAGCCAGGGGCTCAACTCTGGACCTCTAAACCTATCTTGCCTCTTTACCAACTGAGACATTAGAACCAACAACCTTAGCTGGTTCTAGCCACAGTATTAGAAGGCTGTGTGAGGCCCAATTGCATCCAGTCCTTCAACTTTTCAACTACAAGGGCAAGCTACTTACATTCACAAAATCTCCCCCTTGAACCATGAAATCTTTGATGACCCTGCAAAATCAAAGTTTTCAATCAGTCTGCATCTTAAGGCAATGCTGCTATTATAAAAATGAACAAAATGCACAAGTAGGCCTGATATCACTCACCTGACTAACATTTAACAGTTGACCATTTTACTAAGCAGGCTCATGAAGTAGTATAAGAACACAACCTGTGTAACCTATCTCCAACACTTTATAACTTGATATAAATTTATTCTAAAGACAATGATATCATTAACATGCACAGTCTCTTGTCATAATCAAAGTCATCCAAGCTCTTGATAATGTAAACTGATTTACTAAATTTTATAAAACTGGATGAGAATTATATTCTCTATATCCTGAGAAGATAAAAGTTCAGTCATCAGATCACAAATATGACTTCAAGAGCGGCAGTTGCTATGTCAACCAGATAAAAATTCAACTCAGTAATATACATGGGTCCTGTTGCTTTCAATATTGTCCAAGATCATGATGATATAGGCATATATTCCAAGACTTATCAAAATTAGCACCTCCAGAACACACAAAAGGTCAGCCAGATACAAGATCACCTTATTTATATGACGGAAAAAAAATTATCCATGATCTTAATCATAAAAGCCCATATTTTAAATGGGATCAAAATCAGAAATGCAGCTTTCAAAAGGGGTAACAACTTAGGTGACCAAATGCATGATCACCCATATCAGATTTCACTCATTATTGAACTTGTCTAAGATTTAAATGATAAAAGTTTATATTCCAAGTTTAATAAAAATCAGATCAAAAATATGACCTCTAGAAGGGTAACAACCTCACCTAATTAGTGTATATGGATCTTACTCATTATCAAAATTCTCTGAGATCTTAATGATATAAGCACACATTCCAAATTTTATCCAGATCAGATCAGAAATATGGCTTCCAATGTTAGCAAGGTTAACCAATCTGATGCAAGACTTCCTCTTGGATCTACCTCATTATCAAACTCATCAAAGATTTGGATCATATAAACCCATATTCTAAGCTGGATTGAAAACAGATCACAGATATGGACTCCAAAATGGTAAGAAGCAACTGTTGATAGAGAGATACAGGACAGATGACAAATGACACATGACAGATACAAGGCCGTCCAATAACTCATATGGCCTTACAGCCATTCACTATCTATTCATTTTAAAGCATTTACATTTTTCAAAAAAAATGAGGGCAGCTCTCAAAAGACATTAAGGAGAACAAAGGTCACAGTGACACATTTGATAATCACTGCTAATCAGACTGAATATTATTTAACATGGGTTATGTGGTGCAGTAGTAATATATTCACTTTGCATCTCTATGGTTCCAGGTTCAATCCACAGGTGCTCAACATGAGCTTAATGCTTAAAAGAAGCAACAACCTGATGAAAAAAAAAAAAAAATCATACCCAGTGACAAAATTTCACTCTCCTTCTGCTGTCTGTCTTTGATGGTACATGACCATAATCTATGGCTTGTTTTACTCCTGAGATATTTTTCTATTCATCAAGCTGTGACTGACTTTTCTGCATTGCGACTTTACAAAATATGATTGGCTCAAAAGGTAGCATCATAAACCAACATGGGTGATAATGAAGTATTACCCTTTGAAGCCAATCATATTTCTCTGTTAACGTGTGTGACGCATAGTCAGGATGTTTTGAAATGAGTGTAATGTCTTTTTGCTCTATGTGGACTTAAGATGACAAATACATAATTCTTCTATGGAACAGGATTCCTAAAGTTGAGTCGAGTTAATGGTAAGTAGGAACTTTCTTTTACATCTAACACTGTTCTCAGGATAATGAAGGAATGTATCATACAGTCACAAACACCATATCTCACTGTAAACAGAGCACATTGCATATGAACATTAAGTTTGTCCTGGCAGGCAAAATTTGTGCAAGTCATACCTTTTGGAGCCTGTAACTTTAGTTTGGTGCAATGCATAAAAATCAATGACAGCTTGATGAACAGAAAAATATCTTGGGAGTAAACAAGAAAAAGATGGAAATAGCAGAAGGAGACCAAGTGTCAGGTGCGGCATGAAATTTTTGGAAGTTACTTATCTCGTCTCTTTTATAGTATGATAGACAGGGTCCTTCTTCAGAATGGGTCATCGGGGTAATCTGAGGAAATTTTGTCACTTGGTATCATTTTTTTCTTTCAGGTTATTGCTTTTTATAAACATTAAACTTGCGTCAAGCACCTTTGGGATTCAATCATCTCTTCCAATACATGCAATGTAAAGTAGCTGCCCATTCAAGATCTGTTTTGTATTCTTCAGCTCATTTGGCATTCTTCCATTTCTTTCTTATTCTTGAGATTGTTTATTTGGCATTCTTGCATTTCTTTCTTATTCTTGAGATTGTTTATTTGGCATTCTTACATTTCTTTCTTATTCTTGAGATTGTTTATTTGGCATTCTTACATTTCTTTCTTATTCTTGAGATTGTTTATTTGGCATTCTTACATTTCTTTCTTATTCTTGAGTTTGTTTATTTGGTATTCTTTGTTATCCTTCAGGTTGTTGTTCTCCAGTCTGTCTGGTACAGTATATCTCTAGTCGGTCTGGTACAGTGTATCTCCAGTCTGTCTGGTACAGTATAACTCCAGTCTGTCTGGTACAAAAATCTCCAGTCAGTCTGGTACAGTATATCTCCAGTCAGTCTGGTATTCTTCAGTTTGTTTGATATTCTCTGGCATTTTCCCAACTGTATGGCATTCTTCAGCCCCTCCGGCATTATCCGGTCTCTTTGATGTTTGATTTTCTCCACCTCAAAGACCATTCTACATCAACATTAGGGGCATGTTTTTCTAGCAAAAACCCCAAACAAAAACATGATTCCACTTCACTCCCTGCTTTAGCATTTTACTTACCTTGTTATGGTTGTGTGATGCAATTGTTCACATGCTTGATATGACACAAGCAAGACAGTGGATACAGGAGGCTTGCATATTTAACCATAGTTTATGGTTTAAAGGAAGATGGCAGATAGGTTAGTACAATCATTTTTTCTATCTGTTTTCATATGTATGCAAGACCATGTGCTTCATGATCAGAAAATACCTTAGGTCACCACTTCAAAATGCACCCCTGATCTGTTGTTAGTTGGAAAAGACACAGTTGGTCAGAGCTCCTGATCAACTGTTAGTACTTATATTAGCTATAAAATATTGTAGTAAAGCAGCATAATATCAAATACCTATATGGGACTTATGGGTGAAAACTTAACAAGTCTACATTGATATATCATCTTATCTCTTAGTAATGCATGAAAACACTTTATTTTCACAACAAAGTACCATACTTTCACTGTGAAATAATGCCAGATAACGGGACAAAGTACTCTATGCATAAAGGATCTCGGAGGAAAAGAGCATCTCAAACATAAAATCCTTGTATCTTCAAATCCTAATTACTGTGTCCAACAACAAAAAGATTAAGTTTAAAAATTGTTTCTGTGTTTCATATACCACAAAGCACAAATCTATGGTACAGTATGTTAGCACAGTTCTGAATTACACTCTTTATCTGATGTTTAGGCAATCTGTTTCCATACTGCCTTGATATAATCAACAATATATAAACAATACATATACTACCATCTTGTAGCATCATTCTGAGGTAGATGTGTCAATGACTGAAAATCAGAGACAAAGAGAGAGAGTGTATAGGGCATGCCAAAACTTGGCAAAAGTTAGGATAAACCATGACTATGACAGCTGACCCAAGAATCAATAAGTCACTTTATTATCCTAATTGTGAGCCATTCACAAAGGCAGGTCAAGGAACTTAATCTAGAACAATATTCACTCTATAAGACCTATTTTTCAATGACCCTAACCTCTGACCTTTTGATCACAAAATAAACAACAAGTTTCCCTCATACCTAAAGCGCTAGCACATTACTGTGGTCAAGGTATATCGTCTATAAACATAGTTACTGTGCAAAAGCCATTTTTCTTCTCTTAATTGCAGCACCTTTGACTTTAAACCTTTTCACCCCAAAATTAATAGGCTTCATCCTTACCGAATCTGTTAAGCCATCCACTACCTTTGGTGGATGACTTTACACAATACATGGTCAATAACTGAATTTTGTCTGCAGTCATTCAGTCATAGTGACCTTCATATTCAGAACCCCAGATCAATATGCTTAATTCTTATTCCAACTGCAAGTCAGTCAGCCACAAGGTTTGATCCAGGTATGTGAATTAGAACTAATGTTGCTGTACATAAACCATTTTTCTTCTTTCAGTTACAGTATTTCACTTCTTTCAGTCAGTGGCCTTCCTTACCCCAAGTGCAAGTCAGCCACAGAGTTGGGTATCGGCGCAGAAACAATACTGGAAACAGACTGATGGACATAATGAACTTTTATGTCACAAATTCGTAAGTCTTCTGATTGTTCAACATGCATATCTTCTCATGATAAGCATAAATATGTCCTATGTTCACAGCAATCCAATAAAAACACACAAGAGTAGCTGTATCCACAAAATTATGCTATACACTGCATACAACATTTGTCAATAGTACATCTTTGCAACATTAACATAAATGTACCAAGTTTGATGGCAATCCCTCACAGGGATTGACATTCTAATGAATGAAAATCCAGGAATTGAAGATAAGATCATTTCTTCTTTGTAAATGCCAAATACTGAAACTATTAATATTAATCTGAGAAACTCCAACATATCATGGCCATGATTTTATTTAGCTCTAACAAGATTTTCAGGATGGTTTCCATGACTATTAGATCAGATCAGCACTGTTTTCATGGTCATCAGAACAAGTATTTTAGCATAAAACCATATATATATATGAACATTCCATTCAGGATGAATAGAAATAACAAGATTTTCATGATGGTCACAGTGGCAGTCATACTGACTATTTTCAATTGAAACTGACTAGACAACATACAAAGTAATATCGCAAAACCCCAATTTCGGTACAACCATTTGTTTAGGAGAAGCAGCAACAACCAGAGTTTCAGGAAGGCCACCATGGCAGCTATATTGGATGTCATATCAGAACAGTTTTTATTAGAACCAAACAGACCTCATAAGGGGTCTTAGTGATAATCCTATATCAACCATCCATTTAAGAGAAATAGCAAACACAAGACTGTAAAGATGGCTACCATGGTAGCCATACTGGAAGCCTAAGGGGTGCAGTTTCATTGAGGACCAAAAACACATAATAAATGTCTTTTAAGGAAAACACCTAGTGAATATGACCATCCTTTCTCAAGAAGCAATGATAATAAGTTTTAAAATGGCAACCATGGCAGCCTTATTGGATATCACATCAGCACCATTTTTATTTAAAACCAACTAGACATCATAAATAGTCATTTAGTTGTAACTCCATTTCTACATGACCATCTATTCAGGAGTAGCAGAAATATGATTTTCAAGATGGTTGCCAAGGTGACCATATTGGATGTCTGTGGAGCACCATTTTCACTTAGGGCCAACTAGACCTTGGGATTAATGTATCTATATGTTTTCTGGTAATCCTCACAGTACTTTTGGAACAGCGGTGATAACAAACTTGTGCTAACAGACGTCAGAGAAATGTCTTAACAAACTTATCTAGTCTAGGATTATAATCTGTAAGACAATTTGATTTCACAAGATTCTGTCTTACACGGCATTCAGCTGAAAGACATGAAGGGAAATAACTCTACAAAAATTCTGAGAGTGACTGGTCTATGACAAGCTTCTGTCAAGGATAACATCAGGCTCAGTGTAGAAAAAGAAATTAACTATATAAAAAAAAAATCAGGATCATAGAGATTTGTTGATATGCACATTTAACAGATGATGATCATAATGTTTCCAAAGTTTCATGGCGATCCATTGAAATCTGTAAGATTAGGTGTGTTCAAGAAAGAGTCAGTCATACACCTTGCCTATGGATGGACAGACAGATATCACTCTCACTATATCCCCTTCACTACATATTCTGTCACTGGGATAAAACTCAAGTGGTCACTACATTTATAACAAACAGGCATCAAGGACGTTTAAATATACTCAAATTTTCCATAGTTCAACTCTAATTTCCAATAGTTCAATGTGATTACTTACCTACGCACTATGATAATACAATTTAAGTAGTGCACATGCTTTGGAATAAAACAAACTGACTACTGATTTAAATTTTTGGTGTCAGCAATTTTTAGTGTCCAAAGTGGTATTCCTAAACTTTCACCCAATTATTTGCAAAAAACTAAGATTTGTGTTTGTAAAACATGTATACATGAATTGCAAACCCCAAAAGTCTCAAGTCCCAAAATACTGCAAACCAATGAGTCCAAGTCCCAAAATACAGAGAAATTGTTACAACAGTGGGAAATATAATAATAATAATAATAATATATATATATATATATATATATATATATATATATATATATATATATGCGCACACATTTCATTTGTCTATCTGACATGATTTTTTTCACAAGTGTGTACATACCCTTTATCTTAAAAAATAGTTCATAAATTTAAAAAAAGCTGAGAAATATTGCTTCAATAATCTGAAAAGGGAATCATGTCACCTACCGAAGCCCATGATGAATTATGTAAAATTTCATGACACTGTCTAGCTAAAATGAAAGACATACATATGGACAACAACGATGCAACTTCTGTTACTACAGAAAAGGAAGACTGGCAGTACAGTAGATACCAAATGTATCTGACACCTTATTGTGAAAATACCTGAACACAATAAACAATTTTTTTCCATTGAAAACTCTTCGTTATAACCATGAGTAATAGAACTCTAGATGTTACTAAAAGTTGATGTAATACAAACATAAATCTAAAGTATTGGATCTTTCCTCTTTTGTTCATATAAGAATGTAGGTAATATAGAGGATTTACTGGCATAGCATAATTCCTGCTATACAATACTGGCTAAAAGTTAACTTCTATAAATGTAATGGTAAAAATTACAAAACATTTTACAAGGATAAACTCTGAATATTAAGCACAATATGTTGTCATTCAAAATAACTTGTGTGTTACAATACTTTAAATGGGAATATAAAATCCTTAAAATACAAGGTCAACATCTGTTACATAAACCACATTCTAAAAAAAACCCAAGATTTTCTCTGGTCGAACATCATCAAAAAGTTTTAAATTTCACATGCAACATTTTGTCTTACAGGTTGGAGGTCAATAAACTTCACATGAATGCATCCTACTGTCACTGGAAGTTGGCAGGGTATGCATTCTGATGAGACACACCCTCACAGGAGGTATGCAAGCAGTACAATACCACCCTATTTCTGCAATTTGTTCTGTATGAGAGATTAAGCTTTCAGATGATGGCTTGTTCTGAGCTTGTTCATTCCACATACTGTGTCAGGTATAATGAACATGCAAATTCATACAATGTTTGAAGCCAATATATCTTTCTTTGAAACGTTCATATCCTACCTGTGAAATGATGTCCCTTTGTATAGGCACAACATTCTATCTGTGAAATGATGTCCCTTTGTACAGGCACACCATTCTACCTGTGAAATGATATCACTTTGTATAGGCACACCATCCTACCTGTGAAATGATATCACTTTGTATAGGCACACCATCCTACCTGTGAAATGATGTCCCTTTGTATCCTATAGGCACACCATCCTTCTTATATTCACCTGTACAGAACTGCCTGAAAGTGGATGTTTTTAAGTAAGTAGTAGTATTATATCTTAATTAAAAAACTTAAGCATTATGTTTATAATTATGTTCTTATGTTTGGAACATACTAGACTCAAAAACCCATCCCTTTAAAAACTTATTTTTGAGTTCCTGAGCTTAGTAGTCATATTTAAGAAATATTTGATGATGTTATGAGTTTGAATATTATGAGGCATTACAAAACAAATGTATCTACTATTTACTGTACATATTCAAAATAATATTATTTTAAAATCTGAACCAAGGTTTCACCAAAAGTTGAAAGACAAGCCAGAATGAAAAAAAGCAAGTGGGCCTGATATCACTTGCTTGGCATACATTGGTTTAAAAGGCAGGTTACACCCATGTCAGGATAATATCCATGTATTTATTTGAAATTGGTGGAATTTGGCATGCTGTTTAACTGTTTCTACTTTAAGTAGCTTCTTTTAAATTAGAGGCATCATCAGATAAATGTGTTGTTGTTGTTGTTATAGGGTTTAACGCCATTTTTCAGCACTAGATAGGCTATACATGGCGGCCAGTATTAATGGTGGAGGAAGAACCCTGGAAAACCCCGGGAAGAACCACCGACCCACGAGAAGCTACTGGCAGGCTGTCTCACGTACCCACGTTAGCCGAGCCTGGACTCGAACTCACGCAGACAGAGGTGAGATGGCAGTGATCCGTAACGATCAGCGCTTTAGACCACTCGGCCACTCGGGGCCCCAGATAAATGTGTGGTGTTCATATACTACATTGGTATGTTTGCCTCCTGGTTGTTATGGAAGCCATGATATAGCATAGGAGCCACCTCAAACATAATTCTGGAATTGAATATGCCATGGAACATTCCTATCAAGTCTAATCAAAATTGACTTAACCATTTTGAAGAAGAGGTAAAAAAAAAAAAACATTTTTAAACTTGATTGCTACACTGAGGTTCCATCACTGACAAACTCTAGTAGAGTATGTCCTAAGAATCATTTCTATGAAGCTTCATCAAAACTGGCAAAGCAATTCTTGATATGGAAGTCACACTGTTGCTTGGGGGAGGATGTTCCCAACACAATTCTGGCAGAACATGCCCTATGAAAAATTCCTACAAAATCTGATCAAAATTGGCTCATCCCTTCCATAAAAGAAGTTCAAAATAGGTTTTTCACCAAGCTGCTATCTAACCACACTGCTGCTAAGTTACCATGCATACAAATCTGGTAGGCATATTATATGAAGTGTGATCAAAATTGTCTCTGCCATTCTTGAGAAGTGCAAATAATGTTTCCCACCTAGCTGCCAAGGAAGCTGTTAAGTGAAATTTTGCTGAGATTTTGCCAAAATGTCTTAAAATATTAGTGCGAGTTTGTGATTTAGAGTTCACTGTAATGTCACAGAAACTTCACTGAAGAAAGCAAATTTTTAAAGTAAATTATGTTTCTCTGAGAATACTTACCCAATCACATTTCATTAGGAATATTAGCCTGCTGCCTTGTGAATCCAGCCCTACTAAAAGATGATACTCATTTTATCCTGTCTATTTTTTAATAGACAAAGGGTAGTAACTCTTGCCCATTACCTCCCCTTGATACCACCAGGTGTTGCCAGTTTTTAGCCGAGTGAGACATTAACGCAGATGCATGCATGGCAGTGTGGTTGGGAGGTTTATTAAGTATTGTGATTGGGTAAGTATTATCGGAGAAGCAAGTTACTTTTATAATTTGCTTTCTCCTTTAAATATATTCCCCACTCACATTACATTATTAGAATAAAGCAACAGGAGGGGGGATGCTGAGCATCTGGCCTCTACCTTGGGTATCCATCTGGAGATGAGTAGCTGGATTCCCCTATGAAAGATAACCTGTTCTCCTAATGACCCAAGCAACACAGCCCGAGATCCCTTGATCTGGGACTCGTGTATATGTGCGTGTGTGTGTCTATATATATATATATATGTCTGAGAAGATGAAGTTGAGATCTTCTCACCTAAAAAAATTTTCACTGGTGAATCCAGCAAATCTAATTGGCTGTGTTGATTGGTCTTGTTGGGTCTGGTGGCCATCTCTGCAGATGCCACTGGCCCTACCAGATCCAACGTTTGTCTCTGCAATGCTAAATCTCGAGAAGGTTGACTATGCATGCCAGCCAACAGCTTCTATAATGTCTCGGATCAAAACACTGTGTTTCAAAGTGAGGCTTGCAGAAATGGCTCTAATCTCGTGAGCTGTAATCCTCATTAGGCACCTCTGATCTTGAGAAATCGGAGTATGCCAAGCATATAACCCACTTCAACCATGAAGCAAGGGCTTGAGGGGTGATATCTTGTTTTCGGGCCTTGATCGGAAGGAATTGATGTTTGCAGCGATCATGACTTGTCTCTGTGTGTCTCAAGCAGTGCTTCAGGATGCAGATGTGAGGCTACTCTGATCTGGTGAGATGTCAGAGTACACCAAGCATATGACCCCATTCAGCCAGGAATAAAGGGTGTGAAGCGTGATATCCTGTGTTATGTCTCACAGAGATTGCATGACTTGTCTTTGTGCACCTTAAGTAGTTCTTGAGGGTGCAGACAGGATCTTGCATGGCTGCTTCTCTAGATGTGTCTATGGAAAAGAGAGGATGAATGATGACTCACCTGTTACCTACAGACAGCAACTAATTCTTGGCAACTAGGCCTGGTTGTGTAAGGAGGACTACCAAATGATCCAAACAAACAAGAAGATAGTTCGGGTTGTCTGAAAGGGCATGTAGCTCACTAACCCTGCACGTGAAAGCTGAAGCTATCAGGAAGCATGTCTTGTATGATAGGAACATTAGCAAAGCATGAGTGAGAGGTTCAAACTTACTTGAGTTGAACCAAGTTAGAACCCAAGACAAATTCTATTTTGGAAACAATGTCATGAATTTTGGTTGCTGGAGATCAAAACTGTCTAATAGATCCAAGAGATCTTTATCATGCCCAATGTCACATCTGCCATGATGTCAGAATGTGTCAGAGGTCATAGATCCCTGAGAGGGTGAACAGAAGCTTGCATGGCTGCTGTTCTTGACCTGGCTATAGAAGAAAGCACAGGGACACTGGTTGACTACCAACTGAAGGTGATCTGTTCTCAGCGATGAATCTCAATGGTATCATGAGAACCATTGAACCCTCCAATCTGAACTGAAGAGAATTCTGGTGAACATAAAGTGGGATAAAGCCCTCTTACCCTCTATGCTGAAGCTAAAGCTGTCAGTAAACATGGTCTGTATGAGAGTGACCTTAACGATGTGTAGCCTAGAAGTTTGAAGGGGTTCAAATCTAGCTATGCAAAAAAAAAAAGACTGGATCCTTTTGGAGACAAATAAGATATCGGTCAAGGAGACCAATATTATCTAAAAGATTCCAAAGGTCTCTATATCCCACCCGAACATGTTGTCATGATGCTGGAATATGTCCAATATCATAGGGTGGTAGCCTTTGGCAGCGATTGGGGTCCGACTGTTTCTCCTCAGAGAACAGAGCCAGAGAAAGTCAGCCAGTTGAGGGATAGAGGCAAACAGACGGGCGATATAGATGGTTACTTTTGAGATTCTCTCCACAAATGAAGGTTTGAACTGTGTGGCTCACAAGCCTGTCCTGGTAAAAGCCGAGCATGTAGAAGAAGAGGGCAGTTGATTCGGGTTGGCCGGAATCTTCCTAGGTGTATAATCGTTGGGAAAATTATATTGGTGATACAGGGTTTGTGCCCTCAAAGAGGGGCTATCTGAGTCATCTTGCCATTCTGTAATTATAGCACCATAGGAGGGGCAGCAGAGGCCCACAACCCTTCCCTGATGGCTAACAGTGTATCTTGCAGCCCAAGCTGTTGTGTCTGGAACTGTGGAGACGAAGGTGTGTAGGTGTTGATTCCACCTTGTCCTCAAGCAGTCGATCATTGGATGCCCTTGAAGTGTGTGAATCCAAGTGATGACCAACTGATGGAGGGGCCATTCCAGGACATGACCCCTTCTAGACTGATTCTCAGTGAAGCCACTTATGCAGCAAGAAGGTGTATGAACTGTATGTTGATATGGAGATTGTTGCAACCATGTAGAAAATGCCAAATCAGAACACCAGACAAGTGGTCTAGTACCTCCCTGTTTGAGGATATCGGTCACCACCACAATGTCAGATCGAAAGAGGACCATTTCGCCCCAGGACTGATCTTTACAGAAATGAAAGGTAATGATGACAGTCTTCCTTTCTACGATACTGATGAGAAGAGGTTGTTCCCCAGGTGTCCCTAACAGTAGTGAAGGTCAGCAACAGGTGGGTACTCCCACCATGTGCACTGGCGGTGGTACTTTACGTTACTTCCAACTGGGGTTCTTTAGCAGGATTCCAATTGTCAGCCAGCCTGGATTGCCCCACTGATGTGGGAATGGTCGAACTTCGGGTGTGATCATGACTGCTTGATTAAGAGGACATAAAATGGGATGCTAATGTGCTGGCCCACATAACGAGATGGCCAAGTGGGGTGAAGTCCTCTTCTGTATATTAGCTGAGGAGTTGCAAGTCTTGACAGAAACGGACTCGATGAGTTCAACAATTCTTGGAGTGCGAACACAAGGGGGTATGTCAGATTCCAGTTGGTTAAAAAGTCTGTGCCCAAATGGATGAAATTCTACGGAGGTCTGACTATCCCTGTTCATGAAATGTTCTAGATGATCTAGCAGAGAAGGGAGATTGTAGGATAGAATGTACCAGGTGTTTCTTTAAGATGCTGCCCAGGTACGCTGCTGTCGATGTCGATGATGATGCCTAGAATTGGGAGACAGTGGAATCCCTAGTGTAAGTAAAAGCCCAGGAGTTGATGAGGGCCGAAGGGAAGAATGGTGAGTTGATAACGGTGTGGCAGTAAGCAAAACATGGAAACTAGCAACAGATGGGGTGGATAGGGACAAAGAGCATACATCTGTCAGATCAAGACTAACAGCATACTTGCCCTGTCTGATGGAGAGATGGAATGACATTGTCTTCCTCGTTTTGAATAGGGTGAGGAGACTCCAGTCGATGATGGGCCTCCACCTGCTGTTTGCATTCCAAAAGCAAGAGTCTTGAGAAACTCATTGGGGAATGTGTCCCTAACACAAGCTCCTGCGCCTTTTATGAGTGACCATATCCTCTGTTATCAAAAGGCATCCATCTCCTGATCAGTGTATTGTGTGGAGAGGCAAGGTGATTCTTGATGAACAAAACTGGAAGCAACTCCAACTGACCTGACTCAGCCCCCTCCCCTTCTGAGGGAAGTCCAATGAGCTCATATCGGTTTCATACAACCACTGTACTATTGCATGATAGGGTCAATGTGGATGCACATGTGACTATCGATGTCTCATCACCCTTAATGTGTGCCAGGTTCTCATCTGGCTTGGCTTCAAGCGCAGCATAAATCATGCTGGGTGACCTTGACAACTCCACTCGGTCATATCTATGCTAGACAGGAGCTCTCCCTTGAGTATAAGCCGTAAGTACTCTAATACCCAGCATTGCCAGTAAAGACAGCACTACCAGCATCTCCACACTGCTGTCCTTTCCAGCACTGCCAGCATCACTATCCTTTCCCGCACTGTCGGCATTGCCACACTGCTTGGCCTTTCTAGCACTGCTGGTATCTCCGGCCATGACCGTACTGTCGGCATCTATCGTAAATCCCATGCACCCCAACTTACCAGCCCAATGTCCATGCTATGACATAGGTGTTGGCTTACCCATCTGGGTTGCCTAAAAATGGGGAATATTCCCCTAATGTTTTGCTCAGATTGCAGAGAGTGCAGCTTCAACTGCTGTACCAACTGACGCATCTTATCCAGTGACGATGGTCCCCTCCTTTATCCTTTCCATCCTCAGACGTAACAGTATGTGATGGTTCCATAAGATGAACTTTAGGAGAGGAATTTCAGAGACCCCCACAAGGCTTGCCACTGAGGCTGATTTGGGGTGTAGACTAAGGATGTCAGAGGTATCCTGCAGTTACCTCGACCATCTCTCTCTTTCCTCTTTGCCACTTTCTGAAGAACAGCAGTGCATGTGTTATCCGACCAAACACTTCATATTTAGCACCTCCCCTTCAATGCTGAACAGGGCGATCTTTGTGCATGTGCATGTCAGTAAACATTCCTCCTGAAATCACACAAGATGAGAGAAAACAAAGCATAGATTAGCAAATTAGTATGTGACTAACTAGCTAATAGTATAAATCATCTAACTTGGCAGCCCAGACCACATATTATAGACGCTATATATCAGAAACAATGTATACATGACCTAAGAAGCAGGAGTCATGGCTGACTTCCATGCTTTGACATTGCATATAGATCGATTAAATAAATATTCTGAGGAAACGGCACAAAAGATGCAAACTAAAGCAGAATCTAGTAAAGGGCTGAAATTACTAGATTGCTAAAACACTGCCATGTCTAACATACCAGTAAACATGTCGTATCATAAATGTAGGCCCTGTATTAAGCTTAAACACAATGCATGGTTAATAGAGAAGTGACAATGTGTACATACTATAAACCAAACCAGAGTCATGGTAGGCTACCATGCTCTGATACAAAAGACACACCTAGTATGTAGAAACTAATAATATGCTGAAATTACTAGGTCTCTGAAACAAAACACTTTCATAACCACATTATTTACGCTGTGAAACAGAAACCATGTATACATAACATAAACAAAACAGGAGTCATGGTAAACTTCCATGCTCTGAAGTGGTCTGCAGAATGTTTAATTGATATATACTAAAATGACACAAGACAGTTAAACTAATGCAGAAACTAGTAACGTGTTGAAATTACTAGGTCGCTAAAAACACTGTCATAACTAACAGATCTATTAAGTGTCATATCAGAAACCTATGGCCCTGTTTAAAGCTTATGCTGCATCCTTGGTGAATAATAATTCTATCAAAACAGAAGAAATGCAAATAAATTAAGCATAATTATCAAGCAGCACTTCAGAATTTCACTATTAAGAGCTCCGTAGCAGACGGAGTAAGCAAATAAAGTCACATGTACACTAACCCATAATGACCTTGTGTAAGGTCAATGATGGTGTGGTGTGACAGTGGTCCTACAAGACGAAGTCCTGACAAGTGACAAATCTCTCAAAATATTGTCAGAAATTGTAAAATAAAGCATACAACCTGTAGCAGATTGATAAATTCACACTATCAATGCAAAATGAATGTTGGATGGGTCCATAGGAACACAAAAAAGGGCCGGATTGTCGGAGGCTATTGCACTGCGTGTGTCTCAGCACACAGCAAAACTAAAATCTGGCGACACCTGGTGGTATCAAGGGGAGGTAATGGGCAAGAGTTACTGCCCTTTGTCCATCTAAAACAAGACAGGATAAGATGAGTTTCATGTTTTAGTAGGGCTGGATTCGTGAGGTAGCAGGCTTGTAATTGGGGAACATATTTGAATGAGAAATATCAATGAGCAACAGTACTTCACTGAGATATAAAATCTAACCTTTATTTTAATATAATTTATGGTTTGCTTCTTGTACATTTTGAACAATTTTTCAGCAAACTTATTGTTATGTATATGTAATTAAATTACTTGTGTGTTAGTTTTAAAATTCTTTTTTATTTTATTTTGTTTCATTACATTTTATTGTAATGATTATTTTCATGGGATTTGATATTCTCTTTCAGTAATTCTGTTTATCTAAAACGTAAAAGGTGTTACATTAGCATTATTTTTAGCTCACTCTGGTACACCGTTTTGTAAACACTACACGAAAACGATTGGCTATTGCCAGGGTCATTTCAGCCTACATGTTAGTCTGAATAAACAATGTTTTATTTTTAAATTTATTTCAGAGTGAGAATCTGGTTCTTAGATAGGGCTATTCTTGCTATGTGACAAATTTCATTTTTTCTATTACGTTGTTCAAGTGTTAAGAGACCACATGACCTATCAAGCGAGAACGGGATGATATTTTAGTTGGGTTTAATACCCTTTCTGAGAGTTTTCAGTCAGTTGTATTTTAAACCATGCGGGCTCGAGAGGTTTCAATTGTTGAAGCCAGATTGTTTTTGAAGTTCATTTGTTTTTGGAATTTAATAATTTATTCTCTGGAAAACCAAACAAGTATACCTTTGTATAAAAAGTTCTGGGAGAAAGAAATTCAGTGGAAATTTATTCTGGAGTTATATGGAAACATAAACTGTGATTCAATTGAGGAATTGTTGCCATTTGTACAACGACCACATCTGACGTCATCGCCTTCCATATTGGAATGTCATCAAGATTCGAACCTGGATTTTATTAGAACTATTTAGTGATAGGACTTGTATTTTGCATTCTTAGGATTAAATTTTGGATTATATTCACAAACTGTAAGTCCTATTTCCAAGTTTTACATTATAAATTAATTTGTTAAAACTTACAAAGCTTGTTGACTTCACTCTTTTCTCTTGTTATTTTTGTATGAGCCTACATATAACAGGAGAAAAATGGGTTGCTCGTCCTTGGATATTTGAATCTGGCTAAAATATTTCAGAAAATTTTTTTTTGAAATTTAAATTTCCCTGGTTTTTAAATCCCAAGTAGTATTTTACATTTTGTTTGAAATCTTTGGTGAAAACAACAGGCTTTCATTCACAATGTCATCAAAAGTGGAAACTTTTCTTTCTAGTCCAACTCGGGAGCAGTTGGATAGTCTGAAGAAAGATGAATTGCTTGAACTTGCCAGAAAGTACGATCTTTCTGAAGCAAAATCTTCCTTAACGAAACAAGAAATTAAAAATATTTTGATTCAATATTTGGTAGAGAAGAATGTTTTTGATAAAAGTGTTTTGGCTTCAGTCATTAAATCTGTATTGGACTCTGACATAAAAGTAATGGAATTAAAAATAAAATACAAGATGGAATTGGAGTTAAGGAAGCTCGAGCTTCAGAAATAGGAAAAGGAGAAAGAAAAACAAATGCAATTAGAAAAGAGAGAGAAACAATTGCAGTTGGAATTTGAAGAGAAGCAATTGCAATTTGAAGAGAAGGAGAGAGAGAGACAGGAGAGGGAGAAAGATAAACAATTACAATTACAAGAGAAGGAGGGAGAGAGACAGGAGAGGGAGAAAGATCAACAAATGCAATTGGAGTTTCAAAAAGAACAAATGCACGTACAGATGCAAAAAGAGAAGGATGAAAAGGAATTTCAAATTAAAATGAAAGAATTTGAGCTGGCAAGTGACAAGCACGATCCCACTTAACATACAAATTCAAGTTCTGACATTACAAAAAATATTAGGTTACTTCCCTCTTTTAGCGAAAAGGAAGCAGACAAATACTTTATTTATTTTGAAAAAGTTGCTGAAAATTTGAAATGGCCTTGGAACATTGGACTCAATTATTGCAATGTGTACTTTTTGGCAAAGCCCGAAATATTTATGCATCCCTGTCAGTACAACAGAGTTCTGACTACGATTTGGTTAAGGAGTGCATCTTAAGGGTTATGTGTTAGTCCCTGAGGCTTATCGGCAAAAATTCAGAAACTATAAAAAAGAAGCTGGACAAACTTATGTTGAATTTGCTAGAGAAAAAGTGCAGTTATTTAAGAGATGGTGCTGAGCCAAGAAAGTTGAACATGATTATGAAAGTCTTGAACAACTTGTGTTACTTGAAGAGTTCAAAAACTGTGTTCCTAATGATATTAAGGATCATCTTGAAGAGCATAAGATTGAAACCTTGGAAAATGCTGCTCTTGCTGCTGATGAGTATTCCTTAACTCATAAAGCTCCTGTTGTAGGCAAATCATTCACTCAGCAGTCTACTGGTAGAAAGGTATTTCAGCCCAATACAACTGCTCCTAAGACTCAATCTGGCACAACTTCTAAACATCAAGCTTCTGATAAACTTGATTCAAAATCCTTGTCTATTCCTACGTGTACCTGTTGCAAGAAAAAAGGACACATCATTTCTGATTGCTTCTAATTGAAATATAGGCATCAGAATCAAGACAAGACCTATCCCAAATGCTCTTATTTCTAAGAGGTCAAGGTCATGGTCATGTATTGAAAGCAATACATTTGTTGGGTCTAATAAACCCCAGTCTGATTTTATTATGGAGAATTATGAACCATTCATGTCAAAGGGTTCTATATCACTCATGGGTGATTTGGCCAATCCTATCCCTATTAAAATTTTAAGGGATACAGGAGCTTCTCAGGGTCTTTTATTATCAGGTACTTTGTCTTTTCTGAGAAGTCCTGTTCTAATGAGAGTGTTCTCATTCAGGGAATAGAGTGCGGCTTTGTTAATGTTCCTCTCTATTCTGTAAATTTGTCATCAGGCTTAGTTTCAGAACCTGTGAGTCGGAATAGAGTCTTCTTGACCCGTTGAGGGCATTCATTTGTTGCTAGGCAATGACCTAGCTGGAGACAAGGTTGTGGTTAATCCACTTGTAACTGACAAGCCTTCTTTGGATCAGAAAGTTGATCCTATTGAAAAAGAATACCCTGAGTTATACCCAGCTTGTGCAGTTACCAGAGCTATGTCAAAGAAAGCTCTTGAGAATGATTTTGATAGGAAAATATTCCTTTAGCTGACACATGTATTGGTCAGGCTTTTGATGAGGTCACTTTCACTCCTAATTTGGATCAGTCAAAAGGTATTGATCACAGTGATCCTCTTTTAAATACCCATTCTCTTTTATCTATCAGGGTTATAAATGACAATCATTTGTAGTTGAACAGGAAAAAGATCCTGAGATCTCATGTTTGTTTCAGAGGGCCATTAGTGAAACCGAAGCCACTGAAGTACCTATCTGTTATTTCATTAAAAATGGAATTCTTATGAGAAAATGGAGACCTCCCAAGGTACCTGCTAATGACGAGTGGTCAGTGAACTATCAGACTGTAGTTCCAAAATCTTACAGACAGGAAATACTTAGTTTGGCCCATGAAACTCCTCTGGCTGGTCATTAAGGGATAAATAAAACTTATAACAAGATCTTGACTCACTTTTATTGGCCAAAAATCAAAAAGTGATGTTTGTAAATTTTCTAGATTTTGTCATACTTGTGAAATGGTAGGAAAACCCAATAAGAAGATACCTAAGGCTCATCTGCAACCTATTCCTGCATTTGACGAACCATTTAGCAGAATTATAGTAGACTGTGTTGGTCCCTTACCTAAGACCAAGTCAGGCAACCAATATTTGTTGACCATTATGTGTGTGTCAACAAGATTCCCAGAGGCAATTCCTTTGACGAATACCATAGTAAATGCTTTGATAAAGTTTTTTACTCAATTTGGCCTTCCCAAATTTATCCCATCAGGTCAAAGGTCAAATTTCATGTCTCGACTTTTCCAGCTTGTTATGCTTGAATTTGGCACTCAGCAATTCAAGTCAAAAGTGAAACTATGGTTTCACAGAACTCTACTTGAGAGAACTTTTGATTCCTGTAATAGAGTTCATTCTCTCTTGCTCATTCTTCAAAATTTTCTTCAAATCAGATTTTACGGCCCTTACAAAGTAAAGAAGAAAATGAATGAGTTAAATTATAATAATAGTACTCTGGTCTAAATAAATTAATGGAGTACTAGTATATTGAAAGAGATAGCCAAGTAAATCATGCAATTAATTTAGTTGTACCTGTCCCACAAACTGAGGATTTAAATGAAGAAATTCAGTCGGACTCTGTTGATCTTGGAGCAACAAATCTTCAGAATTCGGAAATTATGAACAATCTAAACCAGAAACTTTTACATTTGCAACAGCAAGAAAGGAATGAACATAAACAGCTATTATTCGAATATGAGCACTTGTTTCCCAATATTCCTACGAGGACAAACAAAAGTTTTCATGACGTTGAAATTGTAGATTCAAAACCTGTGAAACAACACCCATACAGGATGAACCCTCTCAAACAGGAATACTTGAAAAAGGAAATTCAGTATTTGCTGGAGAATGATTTCATAGAGCCCAGTAAAAGTGATTGGAGTTCACGATGAATACTTGTTCCAAAACCAGATAAAACTTTCTGTATGTGCACTGATTATAGGAAGGTGAACAGTGTGACACAAAAATAAGATTCATTTCCATTACCAAGAATCGATGATTGTATTGATAAAATCGGAAATGCTAAGTACGTCACCAAATTTGATCTTCTGAAAGGATTTTGGCAATTCCACTAACGGAAAGAGCAAAAGAAATTTCGGCATTTGTGACTCCAGATGGACTCTATCAGTATAAAGTAATGCCGTTCGGGATGAAGGGTTCTCCAAGTACGTTTCAACGCTTGATGAATATGATTACCTCTGGTCTAGATAATTGTGATGCTTACATCGATGATGTCATCATCTACAACGACACCTGGAAAGAACATCTAGCCACGATTCGGAAATTCTTTGAAAGACTCACTGATGCTAATTTGATAATCAATTTATCTAAAAGTGAGTTTTACCGTGCTTGTGTAACTTTTCTAGGACATATTGTGGGACATGGTCAAGTTATACCTATCGATGCTAAGGTCAATGCTATCTTTGATTTCCCTGTGCCTGTCAGTAAAAAGCAACTGATGCGATTTTTGGGTATGGCCGGATACTATCGAAAGTTTTGTTCCAATTTTGCTGAACCTCTGACAAACTTGTTAAGTAAGAAAAACAAGTTTCTTTGGACTCAAAAATGTCAGGAAGATTTTGATAGATTAAAAGCCATACTCAAGAGTGCGACAGTTCTCACAGCTCCAAATTTCAATCAATCTTTTAAATTATCTGTGGATGCAAGTGATGTTGGGGTTGGAGCAGTATTGATTCAAGAAGATAGAAATGGTGTTGATCACCCAGTGTGCTATTTCTCTAAGAAATTAAATAAACACCAAAGAAATTACTCAACAATTGAGAAGGAATGTTTGGCTTTAGTATTGGCATTTCAGCATTCTGAAGTTTACATTAGCTCAGCTCCTTCTCCAGTTGTTGTGTTTAGTGATCACAACCCCCTTACTTTCATCGACAAGATGAAAAATAAATATCAAAGATTATTAAGGTGGAGTTTGTTTTTGCAAGAATATAATCTTAACATCAGAAACATCAAAGGAAAAAACAATTTGATTGCAGATGCACTTTCCCGTGTATAGAAATATTATTTCATGTACACTTATATAATTCATAAGAATTTTCTGATGTAATTTTGTTTACTTCATGTATAATTTACGTAAGGTAAAAAAGAAAGCTTTATTATATAATCTTTCTTTATTCTTTAAGGGGGAAGTGTTATGTATATGTAATTAAATTGCTTGTGTGTTAGTTTTAAAATTCTTTTTTATTTTATTTTGTTTCATTACATTTTATTGTAATGATTATTTTCATGGGATTTGATATTCTCTTTCAGTAATTCTGTTTATCTAAAACGTAAAAGGTGTTACATTAGCATTATTTTTAGCTCACTCTGGTACACCGTTTTGTAAACACTACACGAAAACGATTGGCTATTGCCAGGGTCATTTCAGCCTACATGTTAGTCTGAATAAACAATGTTTTATTTTTAAATTTATTTCAGAGTGAGAATCTGGTTCTTAGATAGGGCTGTTCTTGCTATGTGACAAATTTCATTTTTTCTATTACGTTGTTCAAGTGTTAAGAGACCACGTGACCTATCACGCGAGAATGGGATGATATTTTAGTTGGGTTTAATACCCTTTCTGAGAGCTTTTCAGTCAGTTGTATTTTAAACCTTGAGGGCTTGAGAGGTTTCAATTGTTGAAGCCAGATTGATTTTGAAGTTCATTTGTTTTTGGAATTTAATAATTTATTCTCTAGAAAACCAAACAAGTATACCATTTTATAAAAAGTTCTGGGAGAAAGAAATTCAGTGGAAATTTATTCTGGAGTTATATGGAAACATAAACTGTGATTCAATTGAGGAATTGTTGCCATTTGTACAATGACCACATCTGACATCATCGCCTTCCATATTGGAATGTCATCGAGATTCGAACCTGGATTTTATTAGAACTATTTAGTGATAGGACTTGTATTTTTCATTCTTAGGATTAAATTTTGGATTATATTGACAAACCATAAGTCCTATGTCCAATTTTTACATTGTTTTCTAGGGAAATAAATTATTTTGTTAAAACTTACAAAGCTTGTTGACTTCACTCTTTTCTCGTTATTTTTGTATGAGCCTACACGTAACACTTATATTGCCAGTTTCTGAGAGCTCTATTTTTATTGTTCATTTGTGTCACAGTAAGTTCTTTTGCACATTTTTCAATTGCACTTAACTGCCCTCAAACAACATCATTTTAGATCAGAATTCCGCTTTTCTCCAGACTGAAATCTGATTATTCTCAATACTGACTTTTTCCGTCTCCAATCCAGTTTTCAAATAATGGTCAGTTAGGTCCCATTCTGCAACAATCCTTATAATACTTTTCATTCCATATATTATTTAACAGATGATTACTTTAAAGAGCTTTCTGTTGTATCTTTGCATAATGGAAACTGATGGGAATGAGCATGATTGCCAAGAATGGCGTTTTTTGAATTTTCCAGCTGGACAATGACACAAATGCAAAGTCAATGGGAACATAATTGGTAAATATGTAAGAAAACCAAATGCCAGGACTAGCATTTTGCGATGTTTGCCCCCAAAATTTCAACTATTACCAACTCTACAGTACCATCTGACATGTTAAATGAGAAGGAACTGGACCAGATTTGGAAATTACACAATTACAATGTGATTCCCTGCCAGAATTTAAGGAGGGACATGGTGCAGATAACAGGTGGGGAAGCGATGATGATGTTGCTAGATACCTATGTCTATCGAAGATGGTCATATCTTTGTGGAGTTGTTTTATCATGGCCCACAAGCAGAATCATTCTTCATTGATGTGAGTGGTATTAACTATTATTGTTTCCATTAGCAAAATATTCTAGTTGTCTTAGAATTCTTAGGAAAATCAGTATAATTATATCATAATAAACGTTTGTCATGGCTGCTTATAGATTGAGTGCTCATTCAACTTCAAGTGATCACAACAGCCTGACAGTTTGTACATTCAAAAATCATGTCTATACTATAATTTAGGTATCTCATGTATGTCCTAACATAATTTTGTTTCATTTATTGCTGTGGTTAATAATGTGCTGTATGTTTCATTTGAAACCTTTTGAAATGTCTGTGAAAAATTACTGAAATTTCGCTATTTCAATCAAATTTCACTGTTAATTAAATGAAATTTCAGTGAAAGTTTTGGCAAAAATTTAAGTGAAATCTCACCCAAAATCTCAAAGTTTTGGTCAAAATTTCAGTGAAATCTGACTACATTTTCGGTGACATTTTAGTGAAATCTCACCAAAATGTAACTATTAAGTTTTGATCAAAATTTTAGTGAAATCTCACCAAAATTTAGTGAAATTTTGAGAAATCTCACCTAAATTTCAGTGATGTTTTAGTGAAATCTCACCCAAAATTTCAGTGATGTTACTAATATTTTGACCAAAACTTTCAGTGAAATTTCATGAATTTTTCACTGAAAGTTCTGGTTAAAAAAGATAGTGAAATTTCACTGAAATTTAAGTCCCATTTTCACTAGGGACATCCTCTTAGACTACCATACCAAGTTCAATCAACACTGAAATTTAAGTCCCATTTTCACTAGGGACATCCTCTTAGACTACCATACCAAATTCAATCAACACTGGCTCAGACATTTTGGAGAAGATGAAAATATTTTTTTCTGCCTAGTTACCATGGTGCCACACCACTGACAAGGGGAACCATGATAAACACAGGTTACATACATTATATCCTGAGAAAACATAGTTTAATCAAAATTATTGTAGCTTTTCTGCAAAAGAAGTTGAAATAAATTTTCACCTGATTTTGAAGGAAGCCACGCTATTATTTCTGGAGCTATGTACATGCAATTTTGATAGAGCAGAGCCTCATAAACATGAATATTGGGTTTGATCAAAATTGGCTCAACCATTTCTGCAGAAGTTGAAGACAGATTTTACGTATAGTTGCTACACAAGCCTCTTTATTGCTAGGGAAGCCATTCTAAATATAATTTTGGTACAGCATGTCGAAGGAACATTACTGCCATGTTTGATCTGAATTGGTCCTGTGGTTGTTGAGAACAAAAAATAATAAAAAATAGCAAATGTGGCTGAAAACAATGGACAAACAGAGAAACGTATGCACATTAGCTTTTAAATGTGTATTATTTATTAGTTACTGAATGTGCATTATTTACTGTTACTTAGTAACTGTACATGAATGGGAATGCTGAATTTTGTGATATTTTTAAAAGTTGAAATGTTATTTAAATTGTTTTACATTTTAATAAGTTTTATCATATCTGATAACAGATTGTCATCATTTGTGTAAAATTTAAAGGCTTTTGAGCTAGTATTTTAAGCTTGGTCAAATTTTTTCTGTCAATCTGCTTTGAGCTTGAGCCATTTAAATGTTACCCGTTTTTAGTAATGGTTGAAATATCTGATGGCATATTGGTGTCATTGGTACAAAACTTAAAGTTATTCATGACAAAATTAGAGACATGTACTGTAGATTGGAGACAGTTGCCCCAAATTAGGTAACAGACTAAATAATGTACTTTAATTTTAACTCTCTTGCCCCTAAGAATAAATATTAGGACACATATCCATCTCTGTAAATGTCACTACATCTTTTGTGAAAAATGTCAATTTTCTTACTTTCTGGGTTAAAGTTTGGAGTAAATTTCTTTTTGTAGTGAATTGAGTTACCAAGAATATTATGAATGGCACATTATATGCCCACCCAAAGTTTAATTATTCTCTACGTAGATAACTAAAAACTCTTTTATTCCTTAAATGGCAGTGACCTAGGGCCCAATTGGCTGATTAGTATAAAACGCTTGCCTTTACTGATCACTGCTATTTCACCTATGTCCATGTGGATTTGAGTCTTGGGTTCAGCTAATAAGGTGTGTGTGTGTGTGTGTGTGTGTGTGTGTGTGTGTGTGTGTATTTTTAACATAGCTTTAACAATTTTTCAGTCACATCACTATGGTGTCTGCAGTGTGGCAGTTTGTAGTGATGTCTGGCACTGGGGCATTATTCCACAGACATGTAACATGATGTCCCCTCCAGTCACATTATCTTGACACCAGGCTTACCAGTCCTAACACTAACCTCTTAATGTTGAGTGTCAAGCGAGGCAGCTGCTAGTACCATTTTTATAAGTCTTTGGATTGACTTGGCTGGGGTTTGAACCTGCAACCTCCTGCAAATAAGGGTGGGCTGTCACCTATGTATCACACAGCATACACATGCTGTATAGTTGTTACAGATACAACCTATCAAGTAACTTCATCTACAGTCCAGTTTCATGTAGGTAAACAAGCATTTCAAGCTAGATATCATCCCTAGCCCTGTGTATAGCATTAAATGGTATTGGGCAAAGTCCACATGCTTGCATGCTCTATGTTGGATAAATATCCACCCTGTGTGATGCATTAACATGTATATATTTGTAGGACAGAGAAACTAAGTAAATAAAATGTTTGCATAAAAATAACTTTTCTTCACGTTGTTTCACCCATTTATTTTCACATCCAACCTCCCTTCAACAGTAAGTGAAAATCAAATCAACCAATTTTAACCCAATTACAGATGAATACAAAACAGAATTATGGAAATGAAAGTAATAAAAGCTTATCAAATGAGAACCAATATGTGCAAAGCCAATACAAAGTGAACCATGTAAATAGATAATTTTTCTGCAAAAACTACTTACTCTGAGAATTACCAAGCAGGTGCCTGTACAGAGTTAGTTCTCAACTTACAGCCACCCATAACTCTGACCTTGCGCTTAATTACAAAATCAAAAGGCACAAAGTTGTTCTGCAAAAAATCGATGTTCCACAAGGTCTACCATATACATTCGTGACACTCTTTCTAATAATAATGGAGTCAGAGTGTAATAACTGATCCATGTCTCTATCATAAAAAAATGTACCTCAAAATCAATCATACAAAACTGTTTTGTGCTACCTAAGGAAGTTACTGAGTCAGAAAATCTGGGATCATAACTCTGTTAAAAAATGATGTTGCATTCTGAACATATATTAAAGCAACAATGACCATCAAACTCAGCCAACATCTCAAACACATCTACTAAATTAATTATTTTCCAAATTTGGTTAATAGTGTACTAACTCCAAGTACTTAAAAAATCATTGAATAAAAGTTACCTATTGTGGTATTGAGCAGAATGATGTGTCCAACTTGAATCAATTCTATGCACCACTTATTCAAAGAAATGTTTGCCTCTGATGGCATCTTTGATGTGATCCAGACATGCAAGTTAAACTGTGATAAGAGATTCATTACAGTGGTCTTATAAATAGATGGCCCTTGATGAGATCTGCTGCTACATTGAGAAAACTCAATAAGAGAAAAAGCCCCCGATTGAGCTGTGACTATATGAGAGGTCAGAAGAGGCCATCAGCATGATTCCAGGCACATTCATGACTCTATGAGAGGTCAGAAGAGGCCATCAGCACAATTCCATGCACATTCATGACTATATGAGAGATCAGAAGAGGCCATCAGCACAATTCCTGGCACATTCATGACTATATGAGAGGTCAAAAGAGGCCATCAGCACAATTCCTGGCTCATTCATGACTCTGTGAGAGGTCAGAAGAGGCCATCAACACAGTTCCAGGCACATTCATGAGAGAGACAGACCCTACTGACATGTGTTTTGAATGCCATATCCAAAGTGGATAAAACACTGAGATGGCAGTTAACAGACTGGTCCTTCGTTTACAATCCAAGGTGAAGCAGAAGTGAAACAAGGGATTTCATGCCTTGAGCATACTGCATCTGGTGCTTTTGCAGAATGGCATTTTGCAGAAGTCATGAACATGGATGTGGGTTTGAAGCGCAACATGACTTGTCCATAATTCTTTTGAAGACTCAGGGAACAATTCTCCAACCAAAATGGTTTGCCCTGAATTGGTATACAATGTTCCCAAGTGTGAGTCTCCCTCAAGAATGGCATTTACAATATGTCTAAGTGTCTCCATTCTGAACCATGGTGCACAGAAGACAAGGTTCAGAGTTGGATCTATGACCAGCCGAAGTGTCCTGTTGGCCTTTGGCAACAGGAACCGTCTGGAGTAATATCCCTGTATTCTTTCTACTGTAAGATGTCCACTTTGTACATGTCTCTTGGGATGTAGATAATGATGGGTACTGTTATAATGGGACAGGGGCACAGAATGTAGCCTGGAACCCTCTGTTATGTTTCCTTAATTTTGTGTGCTTGACCTTTGTCCATGATTGAGGATAGTGTGTGTGTGTGTGTGTGTGTGTGTGTGTGTGTGTGTGTGTGTACATGACTTTTGTCATGCTTGTAGGTTATAAATAGGTTGTTTACTGATATCTGAGTTTAAGGTCTAGCCTTATTTACAAACTTAGAATATTCTGGAAGAGAACTTGTTCCATTTGTCCTGGTCATTTTATTGTATCAGATATTGAAACAAACTTATTCATTCCAGTTTTAGGTTCAGCCTGTGGAATCATTTACTGTTGTGTCCAAACATAATTTGAGAAGAATTGTTTACTTAAATTATTCAATGAAGTTGCAAAGTACTTACTTACTTTTTGGACTAAAACACTATTTTGGGATTATTGTGAATTCATTCAAAGAATTCCTTGATTATATCATTGTGTTACATAAAAATTGTTGATACATCACCTATTCATGAATCAGTACATCAGCACATTCAATAGTTAAATTCATTCTGAACACTCTGTACTTTTGGACTTGTTAAAGAACATTTGGGATTATTTGGGATTTAATTCACAATACTGTAAGTTCCTCTTAAATTTTCACGGGGCCCCGAGTGGCCGAGTGGTCTAAAGCGCTGATCGTTACGGATCACTGCCATCTCACCTCTGTCTGCGTGAGTTCGAGTCCAGGCTCGGCTAACGTGGGTACGTGAGAAAGCCTGCCAGTAGCTTCTCGTGGGTCGGTGGTTCTTCCCGGGGTTTTCCAGGGTTCTTCCTCCACCATTAATACTGGCCGCCATGTATAGCCTATCTAGTGCTGAAAAATGGCGTTAAACCCTATAACAACAATAAATTTTCACTTTGTAACTTAGAGAAATAAATTATTTGTTAATTTTAATAAACTTCATGGTTTGGCTTCTTTCTTATACTTAGTGTAAGATCCGAAAGTTAGACTGAAGGTACAGCTCTGGGTTGATAAACCAGTGAGGTGGAATTTTATGATCTAAACATGGTTATATGATGGTCCAGATGGTGTATATGGAGAAAAATGCATCTCTCGCACAGATGCAGAGAACAATAGACTTATTTATTGCATTAGGAAAATATGTGTTGCGCTGCTGTGTTATATTGCAAAAGTCATACAAGAGACTGACTACCCAGCACAAGTGCCCGTAGGGTTATCATTGAAAGGGTAGACATTATTTTCAGAATGCTGAATAAATAGTGACTGTCAGGAAAACGAGTCAAAAATGGGACCTATTGCTATGACATATCAAAGCAGTTGTTGCA
>JAECUM010031483.1:0-16517 GCA_016617855.1 Megalonaias nervosa | reverse complement strand
CATACGTAATATGCAAACACGATTTGTTACATTTTGTATATTAAATGTATTGAGCCTGTTATCCATTTTGCGCATCACATGGACATCACCATTTTCTTAGAGGATTTACAGCTTTGACTTGTTCACCTTTCGATTGGATACAATACACATAAAATAAAGGAACGCAATAACTAAGAATATAATTTAATACATCCGACAACAAGCATAATACACTTGGTTACACCTTACCTATCTAGTCTAGAGCAAATATAGAAAGTATTGATTCCAAAAGCTGACCAGCTTGTCTTAGCATGTACTACGTAACAAATGTAAGTGCACTATCAACATAGGGCCCTTGAAATCAAGAGTCATCACTTCTTCTAGCTACTTTTGCAAGGACATAACCACCTCAAAAGAATATAATTTTCCAAAAAAAACAATTTACGAGGGAAATTAAAATAAGGAGAATTGCAATCAGTTGACATATTTTGCAATCGTTCTTATAATCGTAAATATTCCTGTATGGGGAGAAAATTTCGCATTGGTTACAAGTAACTCTGAACACACATTATAGAAGCATCAACAAACTCCAGGAGAATAAATAATCAATTAAACAAAACTTGTAGAAAAATATCGAGTCTTTCATTAAAGCATGTAATGTCATTTTCTTGCTTTAATAGCACCATATTGCCAAAACCGATATCGATAACTACTCTGCACCGTAGCCTTATCAGCAAACATCTTTTGTACCAATGGATATTGCGTTCATCAGTCCATTTCTACCTGGAATATTTATAAATAAGTCATCACACAAGAAAATCACCCAGTTTTACTCCAAGTGATTAGATAAGTTAGTATTACTACACAATTCTCGATCAATTCCCCATCCCCTTCCTCAGTCAACTAGCATGCACGTCACATAACAGTCAAAGAAACTGCTTTCTAATCAGTAGGTTAACTTTTTTTGAAGTTAAGGCTTTAGGAACAGCTCCACTGACAAAAATCTGCCTATTTCAATAATAATTCCTGGCGATAATTAAAATTGCAGTTAAATGGTATGATTTGTTTGCAATTAATTTCATACCCACATCAGGTTTGCTCCTAACAGCAACTATAGACGTCCTTACGTTGAGAGAGAGAGAGAGAGAGAGAGAGAGAGAGAGAGAGAGAGAGAGAGAGAGAGAGAGAGTTAACAGGCATACAAATGTGGACTAAAACGACCCCTCTGAAACTGCGAGTAAATGTTTATTTTCTAAGCGTATCTTAAAGGAAACACAAACTCTTATTTTCATCTGTGCCTTGAATGAAAATACTAATTTAATGGAAATATATGCCAACATTTTATTCAAAGCCACTGAGCATTTTTACACATATTTACGATTATTTGTAATCATTCGCACTGATTGTCTAGGCCAAGAAAGCCCCAATAAGGGATTCAATTCTGAGTCATTTAGTCTCATCTGGTCTTTTTCTCAAAAACATTGACCTACCGATTCGCCATTGTAAAGAATAGAACGAAGTAAGATTACCAAGACACACCAGGAACCATTTTATGCATCTCTCAGACTTTGTGCATCTTATTCCTAGATCCTAAATCGTTTCAGTACTGCAATATAACTACAAATGGTTCGTTACTTAAATTCAAACTTTTCTTAAGGTACCCCGAGATTCTAAGACGCATACCTTTAAATCCAAAATTAAATTGAAACAAACTAACAACAGTCAGAATTTCGATTCACTTTTGTTACGACACTATGGTCATAAACATAGAACAAAAAGAAGCAAAACCAACACGTTTTGTAAGATGTAAGAAATAATTTAGTTGTTTAATTTTGCAAAAAATATTTAAGAGGAACAATATTATGAATTAAATCCAAAATAATCTTAAACCGTTACATCATTAGCACAAAATACTAAATTCCAGGACCTAATTGTCTGATGTAATAATATCCATAGAAATGCGGAAGTGTCAACAGTTTGAACGTGTCGCAATGGCATGGTCCAAAACTAATTTGAATGAATTCGTAATAACCCAGAAATGTATTTAGTCTAGAGTCAATCAACACTTTGTAATTCCAATAAATAATCTAAACAAATACCTCTTTTCACATTATATCTAAAGACAACATGAAACACATGTTTTGACCGACATTAAAACAAGAACACAGAAAGATAGTAATAAATTAACTGTCCACATTGTCACCTTAGTTACATATTCGGGCTTTACGTCACAATAATTTCCTACTTGACCTATGTCGCAATACCTCATACGTGACATATTTCACAATACATCGCAAAAACCTCATTGAATCAACCATCCAATGGAGACTATATCAAATTTGTCAACAGGTTCATTATTAAGACTGATTTTAAAGCTTGTAAACACCTATTTATAGCTCATTGCAATCTAAGTCATGCATCAACAGAGAAGACACTATATAGATATACTTAACACTTTCAAGTGACTGTAATCTAGCAGCATAACGGGACAGACCACATTTGCCAATACGGTTGACTCCTTTCACAGGCGAAGAGCTACAAATATGACCACATCCGGTGCGTGACCCCCTAAAAAGTCATCGATTGCTAAAAAATAAATCAAGAAATTATTCATAAGAAAGCGATAAAGTCCAGACTTTGTTAACCTTTCTATACATTTTACATTCAATGAAACCTGTTTATCACAAGTAAATGGTTTTTATTTCACATGCTATTAAGTATGCTTGATTTATCACATAGTCGGTACACTTCGCCTACAGTGTGTGCAGTTTCATATTTTTGATATTATACGTGTGAACATATCACTTTATGTGATTCTGATTGGTCCAAATAAGCCCATGAAATTAAAGTGCAGTATTCTCTTTACTGATTGGCTGGGATCGTGGGAAAACGTTTCTAACCCCGCCTTCTGGAATGTTTTGTTTTGAATGAACAATTTTTTGGCGGCCATTTTTTATCTCGACTCGCGAAAGGAAATTGAGGAAAAATTATCTCGGCTGTCTGAATATGGATATGTTACCCCCACAGAAGTTTGTCATGTCATGTTATACAATATCATCATAAAAAAATGGCGTAAAACTACAAGACAAGAACAACAATAAGAAGTAAAACTAAGGGTATTGCTTATTTGATAGTGGGTGGCGGGGAGGGGGGGGGCGGTATATCTGTGACATAGATATAGAATCCACCGTATATGCAAGCGTGGTTTAAATGTTAACTTAAAGAAGTAAATAAACTCACCTCTGTTCACATAAGAATCTGGACCTAAATGGGTCTCTTAACTGATAGAATTTTATCCAACCACAGCATCTTTACGTAGTATATATGGGATGCAAATCCAACTCGAATAGAAATTTGTTTACGTCTTCTGTACAGTCTATTGTTCCAAATCAAATACTGCAAATATCCAGTCACAAATGCATTGCAGTAAATGTGGGTAGTTTTGCCTCCAGTAATCCTATTTCACATGAAAATCGCAACAATGTAACGTTTAGTTCTGAAAGTGACATTTTAGGGTAAACATGTACTCTAGTGTAGGCCTACTGTACTGTGTACCGTATCAAACAATGTGGCAGCATCACATCGCATTGATCATTTTGTTTCGAAAAATGATTTTGTCGTTATAGAATGTTCTGTTTATTTGGATGGAAGCTTTTTCTTTGATTTATAGTTTGTAAAAAAGTACAATCTACTTTTACCAGTTCAACTTTGTTTGGCACTATATTTTATGCACAACAAATGAAAGGTGCACCGTCTGTCAGAATTTACGAAATTATTCGTTCCTCTTTCTATCTATATAATTTCCACTGAAATAAAAACTATGTGATAAAAAGAATCTCAAATGGGTAACGATTTAATATTAAATTTATGAAACTCGTTGAATAATGTCCGCTTTTGCTCGCCAAGGCTTGCAAAAGCTGGACATTACTCAACTCGTTTCATAAATTCAATATTAAATCATTACCCATTTGAGATCCTTTATTAATGTCATTGCAACAAATTCTAGAACATTTCAAACCAACATAGGTTCATCGAAAAAGTACTGGAGAAGTTTTCAGCAAAATTGTCTAATTGATTTAAAGTACAGTCTGAATTAAAATTTTGCGTTTCACATCTGTTTTTAAAGCCCATAATCGCTAGGGAAACCAGGATTAAGTGTTTATTTCAAGACAGATTACCCAGAATGTTCTGCAAATTAAGAAAGGAATCTTTGAGATTTTTGGTTTACATAGTTGTAATTAATTATTTTGGTGAAATAAAAATAATACAGAAAAGTAAAAGGAATAGAATGCCCCAAATGAGATAATAATGATGACAATTGTAATTAACACCATCATAATCATAACACGTTCATAAATTTGTATCATTTAATTTTATTCTTTCCCATTGCATCCAAAGTTATGAATTGAACATATCGTCTATTATATGTTTCATAGATGCTAGGAAAAAAAAAATTCAATCCTTTATTCCACGACATTTAAAGCAGTATGATATATAAAGTGATCAACACATCTTGCAAATGTGTAGTTAAACTTCATTTCTTACTGCTTGATATTTATGTAGGGCTGATACGGTTTGATAATCAGACTTTGGCCTTTTGATTTAGATGCATATATTCTCTACACTGTATTGTTCTGAAATGAGTCGAGGAGAAGGAAATACGGACAATTGATCGCTACATCTCATCACCCACTCTTTCGTCAAGGTATTTATCCGCCAGCTGTCATGATCCACTCCTTCGTCAACCAGCGTCTTTGTCCGCCACTGTGCGCTAGAATCGCAGTCTTGACTGATGGTCACAAAGGTGCATTCCGTTTAACGACAAGTCACCAATTCGGGCCTCCAAACCGCAATGGTATGTGTACGACCATTTGTCTGGCTTCCTAACGATACAGAGCGGTTTCACGACCCGCATGATCCTCAAAAGATACAGGACTGTTATTTTAACGGAGATGTTTGCCTTGTTGCTAAACGGCGCTCTGCCGTTTCACGACCATATGGTGTACTTTAACTGGTCGATTCCATTGCGCAACCAATCAGTTTTTCTCTGACAATAACCGGACAAAATAGGGAAGAATAAAGCTTCGTAACCAGATGTCATTTTTGTCTATTGCAAACCGATCTGGAAACTCAAGTTATTTCTGACATATTAACTTTACTTCAGTTAAAATGTCGAAATTGAAATTATTGCTAACCGACATCTATGCTGTTTCCAAGACATTGTAGGTGAGTGGCATATTACTTGATATTTTATATATATATATATATATATATATATATATATATATATATATATATATATATATATATATATATATATATATATATATATATATATACTGGAGAATCTGTCTAGCAAGATATTTATTTATTTACGATATCGAGTGGCAGATAAACAACTTGCAGTATCAGAGCAATGAGGTAACCATATGGTTGGAATTGTTCAGTTATTAAACGGTTCGTCGCTACGTTTCACCGCTATGTACTGTCGTGAAGCAGCTCCTATGCCATTTCAGGACTAGATAAATTAATAGGAAATTTTCCCGTTTCCGAAACGACCGGTGACTATTTCAAGAACACGTAATTTCGCGAAATGTCACTATACTGGTTTCATGACTGGGTGGAGGTTCCGAAACGGTCGGGTGCAAGTAAGAATCGCAAAACATCCTAGAAATAAAACTAACAAACACTACAAATTAATTATGCATAACATATGAAACATAAACATATAAATGAACGATTGAAAGTTATAAATTGTATATATTTCTTTCGATTGGTTACATATGCAATAGGACCAGTATAGATCGAAGTGAACCGACGATTCTTGCCTAGCGAAGATGGTATGGTAATAAATCTCGTTGCTTCATCGGAAACCTTATCTTAAACACACTTACTTTTGAACGAAATTTGTCTAGTTCTATCTGTTTATCTGTCTGTCTGTCTGTGCGAGGTGTTATGTGCACAGATGTGTTTAGATGTGTTTAGCACCATTATTCGTTCATTTATTCATTCATTTATGCTAGAATGAGTTGCATCTGAAACATGCATTATATTTGCTATATGCTTTGTCATAGGTCAAATCAATACAATTCCGTTCTGTTCTATAATTTTGTGGTGTAATGCAGGCGATTATTTATTTCGTTAGGTAGCTGTGTTTGCCATAACCCATACATCGAGACAGATTGCTCTATCTCAAAAGCGGATCTTCCGGCCGTAGTTGATACTTATATGGGAGGCTTTTGTTCTGGAAGTAGTGATCAATGCTGCGGGATGATTCCTATGTACGGGAAGCGCCTAGTGGAAGGTGTAACGAAACAGAAATTGAAGAGATTTCAGGTCCGTTTCTGTCATTGAAAGGAAACATTCATAATATATTGGAAAACAAAAATGTTCAGACAACAAAGTTTTCAAGAAATGAAGCATATTTGCTGCAACAGATAGTGCTTCAAAAAGGCCGCAGTTTAACCCAGCATCTTAAATTGCCTTGCGCAATGTTGTTTTATAATTAGCCATTAAAATTATCTGCCGACATTCAGATACCATTAAGCGCATATTGCAAATTCACAATGCACTGAATTCTCCTGAGAATGAGTATTGTTTTGTTTCCTAGGAAATTTCTTCCAACCAGGGAATTATGTCGAGCCCACATTATTATGTAGAGTGACATATTAGTCATTTTTTGGCCAATGTCGTCGTCCACAATTAAAGATTTTCATTTGCATATATTTTTATTCAAACCATTGCTTGAATTTCGTCTTCTTTGATATCAATTACTTTCGAGCTAAAGCAATTAAATTTGCGTCACGATCGGTCGCTCCTTTACCCCTGGGGTCACGACATAAACCATAAGATTAAAGTTTATTGGTTTGATTATATGTCCTGTACTCTTTGATAGATTCTCCTCGTACATCGCATAAATCAATATGTAAGTCAGGCAATTTATTGCAAGACATGCTCGCTCAAACCTATAACATTAGGTCCGTGGTCACAATCATAGCAAATTTACTCTAAGCTTTTCGTGTTTTGATATTCGGTAAACACCTTAAAGTAGGTTTTTCAAATATGGGGCGAATCAGATTACTGTTAAAGTAAAATAAGACAATCTCACAATAATCGTAAGGCCAATGTCACAGCCTCAGATTATGCGCATAAATGATTTTGTTCAACATGTCTCTTTGGCGTATTTTCTAAACCTCGTAATGTATTTTCTTCATACGTGGAGATGAATCATTATCCAGAGAATAAAATTCACGTATTCTTGGTTTGAATAAGATTTACAATCCCTATAATATTTGGCTTTTGTTTTGTTGCATACGTGGGAATATTCTCATGAAAAGAATACAGTTCAGTCTGTTATACGCTCTCTCACACTTATGACCTTGGTGTCAAAGCCATAGTTGTATAAAATTTGCATTAAGGGTTTTGTTTTCGATGTTTCGTTTGCTTATATTTCCGCAAACGCTTGATAGATTTCTCGATACTCTAAATGAATCATTATGAAGCCATTATCATTCAACCTTCGACATGCCCGAAGATCTTCTGCATCTCAGTCTTTCGTCTACTATCCATCTCTGACCAAAGTCTCATAGTTATCAGCAATTTCACAAGCAAGAAGTGATAACCCTGATAACTATTTGACGATAAATTTCGGGGATGTTTTGGAAACAGTGGATAAATTTGTAGCAAGACGAGAAAATGGTTAGCACTGATGCAGACTTGGTCTGACGACGTCGCCAGGAATCTCCACTGCTAATATTGTATTCTCTATTTTGTTATTGTGATAGGTGAATCTCACGGATTTGGATGTAGTACGATGTTCAACACGAGTTCCTTGTTTGTAATTAAAGCGACTCGGTAATATAGTAGCATGCAAATGTAATTAATTACACGCTATACTCCATTTAGTCAGAACGAGTATGACGAAACTTTTCACCTAGTACAAGCAATTGTCCAAATCCCAGACCTGATTCACATATAATGTAATGAATGTAAGCTAACTGAAACGAACACGGTGCAGATGAAGTTTGATTGAATATGATCAGCTTTAATGTTTCGTCATTAATTCATCTGACCATAAGGCAATGTAAGCTTATTGTATGACACTGCATTAGTTGTGCTTTTTCTTCGTCATTCGTATGTCAACAATTACTTGTTCCCAATACACAGGCCATATGTCTGATACGAATTTGGTCAAGCTTTTGAATAAAGGGTCAAAAATTCATTATTATATCTGAAATATTCAGTAATGAGCGAGAATCACGCCGAATAATGAGTGGTATTGAAACTTAATATCTGAGCTTGTTACCATTCTTAGCGTATTTCTGACCCGTTCTTAATCAAATCTGCAATATTGCTTATATCGTTATGATCTCGGACGATGTCTGATAGCTAGTGCGATACGCTGAAATGAATAAGGTGATCTTGAATTCGATTGAATTTTCTTTTCAGTATTCTACCACTTCTATTTATAATCTTGGTTAAAGTTGTTTTTAGTCATAAAGATGTTGAATGATTTAAAATACGAGCAGGTCCTTCATAGCTTTATTAGGTAATGTTATGTCTGATTGGGTGATCTTGTCATCTTTTCGGAGACACAACTTGGATACGAATAGTTGTTGTGTATTAAAGGACTCAAATGCGTAAAAAGCACAAACAGCAAACGACAAACATGTAACGCATGAAATTACCAAAAGGAAGTCGTTGTGATCCTCATTAATGTACGACATGGTATTCGAGCGCCATGTGAAGAGACACGTGAATGAAATCTAAGTGCTAGCAAAAAGCAACACCTTTTACCTGACGACCAAAAGGAGGAAACATCGATTTAATTTTTAAATGGTGGGTATCGATCAAAATCTCCATCATACATAGTCACTAAAATGTAAACATAAAGTCTTTGTACATCATTATGTAACATATACTCCTAAAACAATAAGCAGCCATTATCTTTCATACTATAGTATATATATATATATATATATATATATATATATATATATATATATATATATATATATATATATACAAACTATTTGCGTCAATTGGGTTGCTTTACATTAATAAAGATTGGTTATTTCCACATAAGTAAAGTTTCAGATTAGAATATTATACCCTTTATTCCATATGATCCAATTTTAATAACCATAATTTCATTGTGCCATGTACACACAGAAAAGCGTTTATGGCTTATGATCAACCTTTTCCGTGATAGTTCAAACGTGCATCAATATTGTTATGCTGGCAGTTTAAAATTGCATTTGGATTGTTCTTGATATATATTGTTAATAATAATAAGTTGTTAAAGGAAGTCTTCAATTTTCTAACCTCGTTAATTTGTTGTTAAAGGAAGTCCTCAATTTTCAAACTTCGTTAATAATTTGTTAAAGAAAGTACTAAATTTTCTAACCTCGTTAATATGTTGCTAAGAAAGTACTAAATTTTGTAACTTCCTTACTAAGTTGTTGAAGGAAAAAAATAAATTATATAATCCTCGCTAATAAGTTGGTTCAAATGGATAATTAATTGTCAGTTTCTTTGTTAAGGTTCTCCCCAACGGAACCATGGAGGTTCTGGAGACAATTGTGAGAGACCCCCAAATATTGAATGCTTTTGAAGCTGATATGCTAGTGGCATGTGAAACCCGTAAAAAGCGCTCTCCTGGCTCCCAGTCGGGAAACAGCACTTTTCCTTTGGCTGTTGGCGTCATGGTGTCGTTGAGCAATGACGGGACAAATTACGGCTCGAAGAACCATACTACATATACGACATGGAATGTGTGGGCTATAAAAACAACACCAACGGATTCATTTTTAACATATTGGTAAATACAAATTTCGTTATATGTACCAATTAAAAAACTTTAGTGCAGCATATATATGTTAATTAGTCACTACTCGCAATGCTTCATGTCAGAAAATTTCTACTAGGAATATATGCCAATCCTTTCGAAACTAAAAGGAAGACACGATAGAAAAATTACAAATGATTTCCATACAATGGACTGTGGATGATGATTTTGTTTTCTTAATTTGTATGCAAAACTCAGATCACATTTTGGGAAGGTGAACTAATCCGAAACGTCGCATGATACAAATTACCGAATGCAATTACATGAGTGAGAGACAATGTATCGATCAGCTTCTTTTCACTCATATTTATCTTTGTATATACAATCTGCATACGGAAAAGATTTGGACAATAAAAATCATCATAACAACAGTAATGAGAGCGACATCAACAGCAAAGTATTGCAATACCAGTAATAAAACAAGGATGAACATTATCAATAATAATAATAATAATAATAATAATAATAATAATAATAATAATGATAATAATAACACCAAAACCAAATTGGGGCAGAGTAGGAAGCTGACTATTGGTGGAATATGAACTAAGTGAAAAACAGCCATTATCATAAAATCTATTTGTTATCTTAAATACGCGACAGCTTAAATGGTTGTAGATGTGTGTCATGATTCCAAGCACCACGAAGATAAGGAAGTCTGATTCGCGCCACAGTTGGTGAAATTCATATTAAACAGTTCTGGGAAAATGAATATTGGTACATCTCGTTCACTGCATTTTATATAAAATTTCTGAATTTCTCATCAGCCATACGTGGTCTTTAAGACAAGCAAACGATAACAATAAACACTTTTAAATGAATTCACGCATTCCATTCAAGTTGGAAAATGTTTGGGAAATTCAGGTATTTGGGTTCGGGATGAATAAAAATATTTAAAAGGTATTTACATTTTACTACTTAGCTGCCTGTTTAAAATGATTTTAAAGGGAAGTAACTTCCCGAATTTTTGCACACTGAGAGTTGTGTCAGAGAGGAACAGATAAGAATAGTAATCTTAGCGACACAATTTATTATAAAGACGTGTGCATTTATTCATATTGTTTTGTTGCATTTACATTCTTCCCTACACAGAATGAAAAATGCTATATAGATGGCGAGTGCTATTCTCAAGGCGACAAGAATCCCACCGATGCCTGTAAAGAATGCCGGCATGAAAATGATCCCTTTTCCTTTTCTGGTGGTAAGTTATTATTCATTATCGTGATTTTGGCCTAAAATATATCTTTTCTAGTAGTATATGAAACTTTAAATCTGTTATGTTTTCAAAGGACTAATTTTCATATCATTCAAGTGGCCTAACTGTAAACCTGAAATATATGCACGTATGGTAGCACGGTGTTGATATTTACCACAAATCACCGAATATCATCACGCTGAATGGACAATTCCTTGATGCGACAACTCGCTATACAACAGAAGTGAGACATTAAATACATAACTGAAAGCAAAACTAGTCGATGCGAATCGTCACCCAATCACCAGTTTGCCGAGTAAATTTGACACAAGTTGACGAGTTATTTCTAGAATGGGCCACAAATTTTTCGATACCGTATATTCCACAATGTGTGACTTTTTAAAATTTTGCTACAGATTTGAGGACGCAGAAAAATGTTTTAACCTCTGTCTTGCCATACTTATGCAGACGTGGTAGAAACAAATAGTTACTACAGCAGATTATATACCCGTAGCAGTTAATTCAACTGAGGAAAAACAAATAATATAACTACATGGTCGGTTATATAGTCCTATGCTTGACAAGAACATGTGTGTTGATACCACTCCAAGTGATATTCACCGTGGCGCAGACGCAACTGCAATTTCAGTACTTCAAGTTATATGTGATTGCTCTTCCAGTGCATCGTGCTTCATGTTGAATGTGATTTCAGTCCCACTAGATTGCTCTTTCACTGAAGTGTACTTCATATTGGATGTGATCTCTCCTTCGGCGAGGTATTGTATCGAGAGGTATCCTTTCTGCGAGTTGTCGTCGAGCCCGAATTACGTTGAATGTTTTTATGATGTTATCAATGAAATCATTTAGCACATTTTATCTATTGATTTTAACTCAGTCAGTGGCAGTGAAGATACCATGGGATTTTGTAAGCCCAGCGCCTCGAAAGGAGTACGTGAGATATTATACAGCCATCCATAAATAAATAAGAAATATCTATGTACTTGTACAGTAATATTGATTACTATGCAAATTTTAAGTTAGAAATTTAAACAATTGAAGATTATGTTTCAGTTACGACTACCATTATGCTGTTATGCTGAGAGTAAAGACGTACCGTTTGAAAGAAATGCTTAGAATTTGATCATTGATACACACATATACATGTACAGCGAGATATGTTCCCAAATGCAAAATGAGAAACTAGAAGGAGAGAAGGAAGAGTGAAACATGTAAATGAATAAAGATATCCATATTCAAGATATCAACTTTAGGACAAAAATTAAAGGACGCAGACGGGTGGATTGTTGGACTCAAATATAATTGGTTAGGGAAAATATATTTATAACTATCATTTGGGAAATGGATTAAAATCATACATTTAATTATGTGTACTATATGTATGCAATAGTTGAATGCTTTTATGAATATTTCATGTAAGAAGCAATTTCATTGATATAACGCAGCTATATTATCACAATAAACTGTAAGTAGATTTAATTAACTGTTCCATAAGCTACATCTGTTGTTTGCTAATAACAGTTACGTGACCAGCCAGCTAATCACAGAAGGCTACCTTAGTTTTAACTCAGTCTGACTTCCTATTCTTATGCCTCATGTGAATGAGTAGCCTGTTATCCGCTTATGCTAATGCGCTCCAGATGAACTATTAACGTGCGTTTTAAATATAGGAGTGACGAAAATTCCTATGCCTGTTAAACGAAAAGCAGATGTCTCACTGGTTAACTCGAGTGTAAGAATTTCGCTATCGTCACTATTCAGAACAATCGTAGATAGTGCAGTAATAGAGCACAGGTACAAATTGGTCACTACCTCTCCATTAATAAGAGATATGATAATGAAATATGAGTCGCCAAGATGTTAAACTTGCATAAAACGGCGATACATATAATATCGTCTCAGCAAATTATTAATGTAAACATCCCAGTCCCTCCATTCACTAAATGTCTACCCGCTGTTTCGTGTGTTTCCTTCCGTACAATGTAATGGAAAGTCTACCGTGTAGGGAAAAACTGTTGAGCTTTTCTTTCAAATCAGAGTCTGACACTGGAGGCAGTTTTGTTCCATCTGCATATCGTCTAAGTGTAAAGCAAATTTTGTTTTTTATTTTGATTTTCTGGGATTTAATACAGCGTTTGAGCACATGATATGTTATACATGGCGTGCAGTATAGTGTTGGTGGAGGAAGAACCTGCGAAGACCCTTGAAAGACCCAAGGGAAGCTAAAAGCAAGCTTTCTCAAATGCCCACCTTGGTCAAGCCCCCACTAGAATTCACGGGGACAGAGATGAGATGTGTGAGTGATCAGTAAATGCTAGCATCTTAAGCCACCCCGATATGCAGGTCCCAAATAAGAAATAATTCCTGTGTAGATATTGCCACAAGGCCCAGTGTAATATGACCAACTTGCTGCTTAAAGAAAAGACTCTTAAAATCGCCATCAAAATCGTCACTAACTATGAAGCACTCATTATATGTGTCTAGTGTAATAATTACTTGTATCTAGTGTAATGATTACTTGTGTCTAGTGTAATAATTACACGTGTCTTTATGCAATGATTACTTGTGTCTAGTGTAATCATTATTGTGTCAAGAGTAATCATTATTTGTGTCTAATGTAACTATTATGTGTCTAGCATAATAATTCCTTCTGTCTAGTGTAATCATTATTTGTTTCTAGTGTAATCAATTTTGTGTCAAGTGTAATCATTACTTGTGTCAAGTGGATTGATTTTAGATTGGCTCAACATTCATATTAATTATCAGACAGTTATAATATCGTACTACACAACGTCTGCCTATGTTTATCATTTGGAGTTCAAGTCAATGTCAGTCAGTGTCAACAAGCATGATACTTTGTATCCAATCTTAAATCAGTGATATTCTCGAATAATACTTGCATTCTAATGGGGCTATCGGGTTGATAAATAGTTCGCTAGATTTAAAGGAATTGCGATCGCGGTTTTTAATATTCTGGACTAACATTAGCATTGTAACCCTTAATAAAAGAATAGCGGCGACCTTAGTATGTGATTCATATAAGTAAATTCGTATTGTTTTACATATTTTAAGTTAAATAAAATGAAAATTCTAAGTCTTAAATTCCCGCTCCAACCTTCTTAAGAAAATCATATCAAATATATATTAGATACATATGCAGAGTAAATCTGAGTTTGTTAGTCCTATTGCAACATTGGTGCACAGGAAAGTGTTCGTGAAGTCATGTGCTGTCAATAAGAATTTCAATGCTAGCACGTTTACAAGAAGACCATTATGTGCTATGTTCATTTGTTCATAGCTCATGGGGACGGGATGTATGTATGTATGTATGTATGTATGTATGTATGTATGTATGCACATGCACAATGTCTCACCATGTATGGGTTACGGATACAGCCACTATGTTTTTGATCGCAATAAACAGATAATTAATTATGATAAAGGGGTAGTCAGACTGATATCTCACTTCAAGTGTCTTTAGAATTTCAAATATGATGACCAAAACACCAAATATTGAAACGCCATTTTAGTCATTATCGAAGTTTATAATCAAAACACCTTCGGTCGGTCCAAGTAGCTTTTTGAAATGTCTTTATTGGTGATTCGGCCTCATTTTAATGACACCGATTGGAATAACGAGGAAAAATGTAACTCTCTCTCTCTCTCTCTCTCTCTCTCAAAGTGTCTTTAAACTTTCTTCGTCGGTGAAATTTCAACTGTGTAGCGATAGATTTGATGAAAGTCCCTTTGCCAAGGAAATAGCCATGTTAACCTTGAAGTTTGAAAAGCTTAGCTTTACCAAGATTCTAGAAGTGCTATTAGGCAAAGGAATTGATTATTCCACGATAAACACATAACAAACAACATTAAACTATTAAGTAGATGGATTGCTGTACATGTCGCACACTTCACTCATGAACACTATAGTTTGTGCTACAGTTTAATACCCGTAATTACATAGTGTTCGCGGGAGGGTGGAGGATACTGGAGGTGAAATCCCACTTTGCAGTTTTAAATTGGTGGTAGCTCTCATTTAATAAGTGTACATTAGGTATAAATCATTGCCAAAAATGTGGACCATAAAAAGTGGTCAAAATAGGTGAGTGATCACATTTATTCGTGGTTAGAAGTTGAAACTTTGCTATATAGCGTAATTTGCAACATAGTGAATTGTATTAAGTGTATATCTTGTTTTTGTTTCAGAATGCACACGCAATGAAGGAAAGCCACCACAAATAGCAATAATTATAGGGCCTGTAGTAGGTGGGATAGTGGCGATAATCCTTGTAATTGTGATAGTGATGGTATACAAGAAGAATACACCAAGGTAGGAGTGAGATGGATTGATTCTTTCAGTAAATATTCACTATATATATATATATATATATATATATATATATATATATATATATATATATATATATATATATATATGTGTGGGGGGTGTGTGTGTGTGTGTGTGTGTGTGTGTGTGTGATTGTGTGTGTGTGTGTGAACTGTTTTATGAGGAGAATTGATGTTTTCCGTTTGTACAGTCTGTTATGTATAAGCAGGGACACGTACAGGAAGGCTTTAAAGACACTTTTTTGTAACGTCTTATTCTTCATGCCATTATTTAGCATCAAAGGATAAGAAGTAAATATGTTTATTTGGGTCAGAGTTTTGGACTTTCCTAAGTGAGTTTTACAGCTTATGTTTTTGATTTTATAAACATCGGGATCATTCGAGAATATTATTTTTCATTAGGTAATGCTCTTTTGTTGTTTTAGAAAATGCTAAATAAATGTGACCTGAGGTCAAGCAGAGAACTGTATTGTCTTGTGATTGTGAGGATTGGTCATTCTAGAGCTTTTAAGTTGTATTATGTTGTGCCCAGTTGGGCTGCATATTATTTTCTTCAAATTGTTGAATTCAAGTGATTATTTTCTCTGGAAATACAAAAGTGTTCTGATAAATTTCTTGGATAAACACAGTCAATGAAATTTTATGTATATTTAAACCTGGAATTATATTTCTGTGATTCAACAAAAGACTATTGACACATCAACAGTTTAATACCTATAACAGACACGTCATCGACTTCAGTTTTGGGATTTTTTCTGGACATTTTCTTAATTTTATTCTGGACTTTAAATTACTAGGACTTGCGTCTGTAATTCTTGGATTATTTTGGGATTTAATTCGCAATACCGTATGTTCTTTTACCTCATTTTGATTTTGTATTCTAAAGAAATAGATATATTTACCCCTAACCCAGAATGGATTTCCTAACTTTTGTATTTTTTTATTTCCCTTTTAAAATTTATTCCTATGGTCAATTTATTTTACCTAAAGGTAAATATCCTTTTGTCTCATAATTTATGTGTGTTAAATATCTCCTTTGTTGAGTAAGTGCCCTATATCAACGAGAAAGTGCTCATTACGTTGGGATACAATTTCTACCCACGTAATTGGCAATGTTAGTCTAACCCTAATATA
>JAECUM010031481.1:0-32784 GCA_016617855.1 Megalonaias nervosa | reverse complement strand
CGAGAAGGACATCTAAGTATCTCGCACTTTTCTTTTATTCTCTTTCTTTTATGCTTGAATTTATTAAGGAAAGTAAGGGTTGTCTTCATAAATAAAGACGAAGTCTTGTCAATGGTAATACAACATGTTAATATGAAGTTTTGTTTTCAGACAACAATAGAAAGTTGTCAATCATGAAATCAGAAACTTCAAAGTAATACAACTTCAAAATTACACAATTGATATTCACAAAATCTTACTTTGATTGCGAATCTATCTCTCACTTCAATTTGCTCCTTTATGTGTAAACATTGGTCAGAGTTTAACGGAACACGCACTGGGGATGTACGTTTACAAAAGACTGCTGTAATGGCACGTAGACAAATGTAACGGCACAATGTTCCATCAGTTCTGAATGATATGACTTCAGAAATAAAAGTCTTAAAAATGATAAGTCATCTATAAGGGAAACAATCCATTATTTCTCTGAAATGTAATATTTAGCAAAAAGTCAGAACTTTACGGTCATAACCAGATAACGTCTAATACATATAAATGCCATACAAGTCAATTATATTTTGACTTGAAACAAAAGCTAATATAGTATGACGCATATTACCCGTTTCAACCGAAGGCTAGATTTTCTTGTAACAATGATGACTTTTTCTACCCAAGGAAGGTGGCCCCTTCAATTTGTGTGATCTTTGGAAGGAACATTTTTCAAAGCCAGCAATTGCGCGTAGGAGATATTGTATTGCGATAAAATAAAGTATACACCATTACATTTATTTATGGCCAAATTGTCTTTATTGTAGCATTGTAAAAAATTAGAAGATAATACATGGTCCTTTGGAATAAAGAAGTGAAATATAACGAAACGGCTTAAAACTCCCAAGTAAACTCTTTCTTTCTTTGCTGTTGGTTGTTTTAACCAACGTTGAATGTGAACGCTAATAGGAAAGAAAAATGATTTTCGCAATACACTTTAGATATAACTTGACACAAGTTTACAAGGTTTCTATATGAATATTTATTGAGCTCTTTAAGTCCTCCTTGATAGATCTATGCATCCTCAATGCATTTTAATATTAATGTAGATTGTTTTGGTATTCATCAAAAGACAGACAAAATTTAAATTCTCAAATTTATCATCTTTAAACATATGGGATGTGTTAAAAAAAATCAAAAACCTTATAATAATCCATTAGCAATCGATCACTTGCTTTCTTTCTTCACTATCAATCATCCTGTAAAACTCATTATGCCAATGTTTAAGAAAACAAACCATTGGATAAGTATAAAAGCACCAGCTCTCCAACAAGCCATCACTGCTACTGTCAATCCGGAGACGAAATTTAGAGCTCCTTGTCACCACACATACAGGTAAGTAAAAGTATTCGGCACGTTAATTAACGTTGATAATTCAATCATATATTCTACTCTGAAAAGTTTACTTTCGAAACAAATTCACAGTGTTGCTCTGTGGCCAAATGAAAACTATATCAATAAATTCATTGCCCTATATGTGATAAACAAAGTCTCTCACGCATGCTCCATATTTTAAAGTTGTGCTCTCGGGCAAAAGAGGAAGTAGACGATAGATAGTCCTACAAATGTCTTTCAAATGACTATCGGGCAATGAAAATTTCGCCTCTACATTCTTATCAATTTAAGATACTGCAATTTGGAATTATTTTTATTTTTCTGGTATAGCGTTGTTTATTCAAGAAGGATCATACCTTCTGCCTGCCGTATCCCTATCTTCCTTTCACCTTTCTCAGGTATAAATGTCTAAATATTTGTACATATAATCATAAGTACTTTGATTTGTTCATTTAACACAACAACATGAATTAAGGGTTAACAGTACGTGACATCGAGGACTATAAAAAGGTGGTTCTAATGGAACTAGAATGCGGTCATAAAACCTTAAATGTGTACTCTTTATTTGCTTGCTATTTATTTCCTTTGAGCTTTTGTTGAAGGTTTATGTCAAAATGAAAGTAATATGATTCGGGCAAACCGCTTTAACAATCTGCATGCTAGGTTCCCTTCGATTATGTCAATATCAAGCTACAAGTAAAACCCTGTCAGGCGTAATCGCAAGTTCGGGCTTTGTATTAGGCTAGTGAAATGTTGTGTCAAATATCACTTTACTTTACTTTATATGGTTAATATATGAATATTGACTCAGCGTCTTCTGTCTTCTTTGATAGACCTCTGTATTCTCCATATATAGCGGTAGACATTTTTTATCTCGCTAAAGAAGACTATAACCATGAATTCGCTTGGTTTTGCTTCGTCATTATCAATTATTCCATTGAAATCTCCTTGACATTCTGGAAGAGAAAAATACGAGATAGGTCTGAGAGGACCATCTAATCCACAGTAACTGCCACATCAGGTCCTTCTTTATATCTCCTTTACCTTATTATCTTGTTACCGCACATACCTGTTATCTTTGAAAACAATGAATTTTTTCATCTCCTAATTAAATCTTTGTACTTGTTTGATGTATTTAATTGCCACATTGCATATGAAATAAAAGCTAGCTGCACACACAGGTGTATAGATTGGGATTTAAAATAAGTGTCGAAAAGAATTTTATTTTACATTTCAATACTATGTTATACTTCCATATTTTGTATTTGTTTTGTATTTACATTTTCTGTTTGGGTCTATATTCAGGCGTCCGTTTCTAAAGATAATTTCTCCCAGAATTGTAAATCGTCATGCAACAGAGCAGTAAGGATTAGCAGAATCCCATGCATAACTCCAAATACCTATGAAATTCAGCTTGGGAAATATAAAATAAATTTAGGAGGTTCAGAGCGGAACAGGCGCTTTGGTGGCTTATTTTATTTGACTACTTTGCACAAAATGAAACTTGATCTTTAAGGAATATACATTTTTGTGGACGTCGGATTCGTATTCGTTCGTTATTATACATTGATCGATGTCTATTAAACTTAGGCATGTAATTTTCTGTGAATTTCATTTGTTGGACAGACGAGAATGAAGGCTGTACTAGTTCTCCTAGCTTGCATGGTTTGTGCCATCGTAGCCCTCCCACAAAGTGGTTACAGCGGCCTGAGTGGATATGGTGGATACAGCGGTGGAATCCCCTGGGGATTTGGCGGTGGATATGGTGGATACGGTGGGATTTGGGGTGGAGTTGGTGGTTGGGGTCGATTCCCTCACATCAAGCCCCGTGCGAAGTAAGAACTACTACTCTTCATCTTTGGCCTTTATAGTATCTGTTAGAAAGGTGACATATTGTGTTTCTTCAGAATAAGTTCTTCATTACAATGTCCTCTGACTCGCTGTATATCTGAACTCTTACAATTTGAAGTAGGCACATAGTCGCTTTTCGGAGTTCATAGTAATATTGTATTAGTTGTGAATTGCATGTACCAATCCAACCAGTACAACTTCCACTTATTCTTTTTTTTATTTTACAGCTATTAACAGGATACGATACAAATAAAGACTGAGCCACAAGCGATGGAAATAAGACGCTTTACTTGGAGTATTGTTACATTCGCATTTTCATCTAATACCCAAATAAATTTGTTTGACTGATAATAGATACAAGAGTTGTTTTTGTCATGATATTCATTGCACTGTACAAGCTTCCATCTCTCATTATTACTGTTTAGGCAGACACCTATGTGCATAAACCTCTAGTTTTCTAGAAACATTCCCAAAAATGCTTTCATAGCTTTGCGTAGAATGTACGTATATATATGCTGCATAGAATGAAAGTATTTCTGGACTGAATGTGACTAAGATTGGCCTAGCTAGTTTTCGAGGATGTTAGAAGGAAATTCTACTTTCCTGAAATTGATAGACTTTTCCAGCAGATTGGAAGATACTCCAATGTCTCCTGCATCCATATATAAGAAGCGGCCAAGCGTTTAACAGCGTCTCCAATGACCTGTCGTCTCATGATAGGCCGGAATTTCCTAGTCTGTCGTCGCAGAATTGGACTTGCAGATAAGAACCTGCTGTCGAACAATTAACCGGCAGCTTAAAGCATATTCCTGCATAACTGGCCAGCAAATCATAAAGTACCAGTGCATAATAAACCAACAACTCTATGTTTGTTGTCCCATAATCGATCGGTAGGTCAAAACCTATTCAATTGCTTCCATATATAATATTAAGTGGATAATGCAGACCACAATTTTGTTCAGCTTTGAGCTATAGTCGGCTACATATGGTGAATATTAGATGTACATATTTCCCATATCACTATAAAATGCCATAGAGGTAAAGAATTTTAAACTGGAATTGGAATCAAAATCAGCGTAAATGGCCGCCAAATGGAAAACTACAATGTTGTGGGTAATATCATGAGCGGTGATGTAATTGTCCAATGTGATAGTGAGCTAACTTGGATGGTGTTCACTTTCTTTACATTATTGCCAACTCTTAGAATCATTGCAGTTCGCACCCTGTATAAAGTAAACTAAAACTGGGCCATCTATCTAAAGACGGTATTGGGAGCCGAATCCGTTCTCATATTACTGTTGCTATGCAAGTTTAGTAACTGCAATTGCAGAAGAGAAAACAGTCTCATAGGACGAAGATAAAAATGGCGATGGCAGCTCCAATGACCCTAGAAATAATGCAAATTAGGAGAAATGGAGAATTAAAATGTCAATGGAAATTAAACATAATCTTAATATTCGTACCCAAGATCAACAAACAAAAGCACATACGGCAGAGGAACCTCCCAATACTGATCCGCAAGGAATACAGAAAACTAAGTACCAAACATTAATGAGATGTATAGGGAGCCAAAATTCCCAGCCACGTACTCCAATGTCATCAGATAATAAAAATGATTATATTCAGATCTTAGAGGATCCATCTTAGAAACCGATAAGCAAATTATTTCGGCCTTCTCCATAGCTGAGTGATCAATGCGATACGATGTATGCAAATTGACAGAAATGAAAATATAATAAAATAGCACAACACTACTCGTATGCACTTATTTTAGATTTTGAAAATATCCAACTCACCAAATCTGAACTATTTGGAGAAACGGGATGTCGCCCTTTAATCCAAGCAACACCATCAGATTCACACACTTATCAGAACAGTGAGCATGGGTATTGGAGACTTTAAAATAAGTTTGACCAAAGTGAAGGAAATTACAAATTAGTAGACATAACAAAGAATAACGGACAGAAAGCGTTTACACAAATCACATAAGTAATTTCGTAGTCCAACTAAAATCAGCAAGTCACCGAAATATGCAAACATATACATTGAAATGTGTTAACAGTACATACGAATTGTGTTCTTCCTATTCATGAGGAAGATGTATTTCGGTAGACTACAATAACTACTATTATTTTAAAGCACATAACGCATATCATGAGAAATGTTTATACAGACATTGGGGTGAAATTGATAGCCAGGAAAATGAATAGTTTTCATTTCAAAAGTTCAATATTTTATATTTGTTATTTAAGTTATGTTATGGCCAGCACCATTTCCATCTCATCTGGTCATGTTAGTATTACCGAAATTTGATTTGAAGGAAGGTATTTCAAGGAATCTCATGACTCATGAAATGTAACCGAAATTTTGGCAGTTTAACTTTTTCTATAAGCGCTGGTTGATAAAAGGGTTAGAAAAATATAGTATAGAATTAAAGGAAAACAGATACAGATTCCATAAAATGTTTCTTGGAATCAAAATTATTACGTCCATTTCCTTTGTAGTGCTTTTATTTCTATTTTGTTGTCCTTTAGGCAGGTAGATCGCACAGAGTAAAATTTAAACTGCATTAAAGAAAAGCTTATATCGAAGACCGTATCATCATTGATCTCACTTTCTACGTTAAAATATTCCTCCATCACCGGCATGATTGTTACATCCTTAATCAAAGACCATTGAGGTTTCTTCATTTTCTAGTCAGATCACCGAACTTTACAGACGTTTCTATCTCAGACGATATTTAATTCTGATTAACTTTTAGACCTTAGAGATAAGTTTTAACTTAACCTGCCAAATGTCAGTGTACGAGTACACTAAGCTACCAAACAAATTAAACATGAAGGATATTGACTTGTGCATTCTGTTCATCAGTTTGTAATCAGACACAAGTGCACCTATCGATCAAAGTGTTCGTATGAAATGAAATTGAACATCTGCATTCTTGATGTACAAAGAATATTTATATATTTTTTATCCATCTATGAAAATGAAATTAAAACAATAAATCCAAGAAACAAGAGGCGTAACATCAGTCTGTTATTCAGGCTGTTTATCGTTTAGGATACATGGTCCAAACCTTTGTTTATGGCACAGAATTGCAATCTGTCTTTCACCTTTCACAATTACATGAACGGTCACATGACTTTTGCGCACGGTAAAGTATAACTCACATAATGAAGGTGATAGGTTTGATATCAAGACTGCAAAAGTCATTAATTGACAAACAAGAAACTCTGTGAAAGTAATGCCAGAAATGGACAATTCCATGTCTTAGTGACTCGATTTCTCTAGGACAATACAAAGAGAAAGTCACAAAGTTAAGAATTTAGCATATTAAAAATCTTCTTTTCAAGGCAATATTACTGATATGTAATTCATTGTAACTTAAAAGTTCATTTCCCATTTGGCATAATGAGGTCTTGTTGGTTACTGACTGGCATTTAACTATCTGTAAAATATTAGTACACGCTTAGAAAGAAATCTTTTTCTTTCAAAATGACATCCGTTTAGAGATATTTTGTTGAACTTTTACTCTTTGATGTACAAGTCATATCAGCTATGTTGCAAATGCACGGAACCATGACATGTAACTGAAAGTGTAAGAAAGTGACCTTGAATACCGTGGTCCTCCAAAAGGGATTCCAAACATGTTTACTATGTCAAACGGATCTGAATAGTAGAGATATGGTCCATGTTCCTATCATTTGCTTCCTGTTTTCCTTTGACTCACTTTACTCAATGAACACTTAAACCACATATGGCCTAGAAAACAAACTTTATTTTGGTTGTTTTGAAAATCATTATAAACTATTGCATGTGTATTCAACATGAACTTATAATCCCGACACACTTGTCGTAATTCGTAAACTGCACGTCAAACTCTCAAGATATGAGTTTTGCAAAGGTATAAATGACATGTGCTTGATATGTTTGATAAAACACATGAAACTTCATATTTCGAACTCTGTTAAAACACTTGTAATTAACATTATTTGCATCTGAGAAAGATATTCCAAAATCTATATATCTATCGATCCATGTATCTATGTATGCATGTAAAGATACATAAGGGCCACGTTCTGAGTGTTTTTAAGATTCTGTAAATGTCTGCTTAAATATATGCAATATAGCTTTGATAGCGATCTTTTCAATTGATGAAATCGAGAAAAGATGTCTGACCTAAAGCACAGAGAGCAATGTTTCTGTACGGACATTTCCACTTGTTTGATTCAGAGGTTTGCTCCAAATTGATGAGCTGATTAAAGATGATGAATAATTATTTCTCTGCACTGCTGATCCGTCATCACATTAAGGGTCAGAAGAGTGATAAATAATATCTAACTCTCCACATGCACACCACTTATCCATAAAAGGGTGTATTTAAAATATAATTACATCAAAACAATCCATATTTTTAATTTGTCATATTAAAAGTATGTACAATACATTAGTCAGAGATGCTTCTTGAAATATGTACCAGACTGTCTTAGTAAATTTTAAATGTCAGTCATGACAAATTAACCAAATCTTTTGTAAAAGAAATGAGATTAATATCAAATATATTATTCCATAGCATGTTTTGTGAAACATTTTGTATTTGTTGTCCCTAAAGTACGGCTGAAACTAAATCACGTGCAAATATAGCATTTATAACGTCACTTCAGGCATTAGCATTTATAGCATCACTTCTACGCAGCAATTTCAAAACAATTTCCACGATGTTTGCATAGTTAGAGTTTCTTGTTAGCGAGGTGTTGTCATTTGCAATTTTATTTTATTTATAAAATCTATACCCTGTATTATGCGAATGTTATTGAACGATGTGCGAGAAGCATGGAACCTTGAGTTTGAAATGAAATAAATACCAAATAGATTCTAATTTGTTACTGTAAATATGAGTTTGCAGATGATGTATCTTAAAACACAAATAAAGTGCATACTATACTGTTTCTTTTCTCGTCTTTTCCTTTTGGATTCGTTTCTGACTCATTCCTTCTCGAAACTTTAGTATGTATATGCCAGTTGCTTGCCAACAATACATCTGGTTATGATTAATGAGAAACGTCATTTATACGTGCCAGGTAATTAATGTGATCAATGCAAATTCGATTCATTTTGTCCTAAAATGGTTATCATCTCAAAATATGAATTTGAATTGAGCCATCTTGTGATGTTCCATTACATTTATCATTTCTTAAATTCTTGACAAAATGCCGTGTAAGAGCCGACTGATGTCGACTCGGGTTGTGTAGTATTATTGTCCCCCAGCAATTTAAAATGTACTTCCTCCATGCAGTTCGCATATTCCTTTGTTATTAAACATCTATTCTTTTTTGAGGAATCATATTTAACATACAGACATGCAGTATATGTTCAATAAAAAAACACATAAAACACTAAACTGTGTCTTGTGCGACACATTGAAACAGAGACTTTGAAGATATTTCTAAACCGTAAAGAATAGTAGCGAGAAGGACATCTAAGTTTCTCGCACTTTTCTTTTATTCTCTTTCTTTTATGCTTGAATTTATTAAGGAAAGTAAGGGTTGTCTTCATAAATAAAGACGAAGTCTTGTCAATGGTAATACAACATGTTAATATGAAGTTATGTTTTCAGACAACAATAGAAAGTTGTCAATCATGAAATCAGAAACTTCAAAGTAATACAACTTCAAAATTACACAATTGATATTCACAAAATCTTACTTTGATTGCGAACCTATCTCTCACCTCAATTTGCTCCTTTATGTGTAAACATTGGTCAGAGTTCAACGGAACACGCGCTGGGGATGTACGTTTACAAAAGACTGCTGTAATGGCACGTAGACAAATGTAACGGCACAATGTTCCATCAGTTCTGAATGATATGACTTCAGAAATAAAAGTCTTAAAAATGATAAGCCATTTATAAGGGAGAAAATCCATTATTTCTGTGAAATGTAATTTTAGTAAAAAGTCAGAACTTTACGGTCATAACCAGATAACGTCTCATACATATAAATGCCATACAAGTCAATTATATTTTGACTTGAAACAAAGCTAATATAGCGTGACGCATATTACCCGTTTCAACCGAAGGCTAGATTTTCTTGTAACAATGATGATTTTCTTCTACCCAAGGAAGGTGGCCCCTTCAATTTGTGTGATCTTTGGAAGGAATCTTTTTCAAAGCTATCAGTTGCGCTTAGGAGATATTGTATTGCGTTTTTCTTGAAAAACTGAGATAATGGGTATCCATTGAAGAAACGATCAACATTTCCAAATTCGTAGTAGATCGGCTTGTATAAACAGAGTTCCAGCAAAATTACAGATTATGCTACAGCAGAAAGTTTGATGTGGAATTTTAAACATAGCCTCGATATGTCTGTAGTACTATCAAGAACTATATCGTGGAGTGAAAGAAATATATTTTAGCACCTTCGCAAAACTATGCCGATCACGCCATCTAGTTGTCACGTTTTCTGTTTTGTTAGAGTATAGAAATTTAAAAATAAAATGTATACCCTTCATATACCCTCTATTAATAGAAAGTGTATTTCTTCATTGGGATAAAATAAAGTATACACCATTACATTTATTTATGGCCAAATTGTCTTTATTGTAGCATTGTAAAAAATTAGAAGATAATACATGGTCCTTTGGAATAAAGAAGTGCAATATAACGGAACGGCTTAAAACTCCCAAGTAAACTCTTTCTTTCTTTGCTGTTCGTTGTTTTAACCAACGTTGAATGTGAACGCTAATAGGAAAGTAAAATGATTTTCGCAATACACTTTAGATATAACTTGACACAAGTTTACAAGGTTTCTATATGAATATTTATTGAGCTCTTTAAATCCTCCTTGATAGATCCATGTATGCTCAATACATTTTAATATTAATGTAGATTGTTTTGGTATTCATCAAAAGACAGACAAAATTTAAATTCTCAACTTTATCGTCTCTAAACATATGGGATGTGTTGGATAATCAAAAACCTTATAACAATACATTAACAATCGATCACTTGCTTTCTTTCTTCACTATCAATCATCCTGCTAAAAGCATTATGCCAATGTGTAAGAGAACAAAACATTGGATAAGTATAAAAGCACCAGCTCTCCAACAAGCCATCACTGCTACTGCCATTCCGGAGACGAAATTTGAAGCTCCTTGTCACCACACATACAGGTAAGTAAAAGTATTCGGCACGTTAATTAACGTTGATAATTCAATCATATACTCTACTCTGAAAAGTTTACTTTCGAAACAAATTCACAGTGTTGCTCTGTGACCAAATGAAAACTATATCAATAAATTCATTGCCCTATATGTGATAAACAAAGTCTCTCACGCATGCTCCATATTTTAAAGTTGTGCTCTCGGGTAAAAGAGGAAGTCGACAATAGATTGTCCTTCAAATGTCTTTCAAATGACTATCGGGCAATGAAAATTTCCTCTAAATTCCTATCAATTTAAGATACTGCAATTTTGGATTTTTTTTATTTTTCTGGTATATCGTTGTTTATTGAAGATGTACCATACCGTATCCCTATCTTACTTTTACCTTTAGGATCTATAAATGGCTAACTATTTGTATATATAATCATATGTACTTTGATTTGTTCATTTAGCACAATCACTGGAATTAACGGTTAACAGTACGTGACGTCGAGGACTATAAAAGGTGGTTCTAATGGAACTAGAATGCGGTCATAAAACGTTTAATGCGTACACTATTTATGCTTGCTATTCATTTCTTGTGAGCTATTGTTGAAGGTTTATGCCAAAATGAAAGTAATATGATTCGCGCAAACCGCTTTGACAATCTCCATGCTATGTTCCCTTCGAGTATGTCAATATGAAGCTACAAGTAACACCTTGTCAGGCGTAATCGCAAGTTTTGGCTTTGTATCGTGCTAGTTAAATGTGTCAAATATCACTTTACAGTACTTTATATGGTTACTGTATGAATATTGACTGAGCGTATTCGGTCTTCTTTGATAGAGCTCTGTATTCTCCGTAAATAGTGGTAGACATTTTTCATCTCGCTAAAGAAAACTATACCAATGCATTCGCTTGGTTTTATTTCGCCATTATCAAATATTCCGTTGAAATCACATTGACAGTCTGTAAGAGAAAAATACGAGATAGGTCTGAGAGGACCATCTAATCCACAGGAACTTCCAAATCAGGTCCTTCTTCATATCTTCTTTACATTGTTACCTTGTTACCGCACATACCTGTTATCTTTGAGAGCAATTAATGTGTTAATCTCCTAATTAAACCTTTGTGCTTGTTTGATGTAATTAATTGCCACATTGCCCATGAAATAAAAAAACAACTGCACACATAGGAGTATAGATTGTGATGTATAATACTTCCATATTTTGTATTTGTTTTGAATTTACATTTTCTATTGCGGCCTGTATTTAGGTGTCCATTTCTAAAGATAGTTTTCCCCATAATTGTAAATCGTCATGCAACAGTATAGTAAGGATTACATGTGATCGTCCGTCGGAAGAGACCCATGCACAACTCACCAAATACCTATGAAATTCAGCTTGGGAAATATAAAATAAATGTAGGAGGTTCAGAGCGGTGACTTATCTTATTTTACTGCTTTTGCACAAAATGAAACTTGATCTTTAAGGAATATACATTTTTGTGGACGTCGGATTCGTATTCGTTCGTTATTATCTGTTGATGTCTATTAATCTAAGGCATGTCATTTTCTGTGAATTTCATTTTGTTGGACAGACGAGAATGAAGGCTGTACTAGTTCTCCTAGCTTGCATCGTTTGTGCCATCGTAGCCCTCCCACAAAGTGGTTACAGCGGCCTGAGTGGATATGGTGGATACAGCGGTGGAATCCCTTGAGGATTTGGCGGTGGATATGGTGGATACGGTGGGCTTTGGGGTGGAGCTAGAGGTTGGGGTCGATTCCCTCATATCAAGCCCCGTGCGAAGTAAGAACTACTACTTTTCATCTTTGACCTTTATATTATCTATTAGAGAGCTAACATTGTGTTTGTTCAGAATAAGTTCTTCATTTTCATTGCAATGTCCTCTGACTCGTTGTATGTCTGAACTCTTACAATTTGAAGTAGTCACATAGTCGCTTTTCGGAGTTCATAGTAATATTGTATTAGTTGTGAATTGCATGTACCAATCCAACCAGTACATTTTCCACTTATTGTCTTTTTTATTTTACAGCTATTAACAGGATACGATACAAATATGGTCTGGGCCACAAGCGAAGGAAATGAGATGCCTTACTTAGAGTATTGTTACATTCGCATTCTTAATAAATTTGTTTGACTGATAAGGGATACAAGAGTTGTTTTTGTCATGATATCCATTTCACTCTTCTTGCTTCCATCTCTCACTATCACTGTTTAGGCAGACACCTATGTGCATAAACCTCTAGTTTGCTAGAAATGGTACTATAAATGCTTTCATAGCTTTGCATGGAATGTATGTAAATATATTCTGCATAGAATGAAAGTATTTCTGGACTGAATGTGGCTAAGATTTGGCCTAGCTAGTTTTCGAGGATGTTAGAAGGAAATTCTACTTTCCTGAAATTGATAGACTTTTCCAGCAGATTCCAGGATGCTCCATTGTCTCCTGCAACCATATAAAAGAAGCGGCCAAGAGTTTAACATCGTCTTCAATTATCTCGTGTCTCATAATAGGGCGGACTTTCTTAGTCTGTCGTCGCATTATTGGACTGCATACAAGAAACTACTGTCGCTCTTAAAGCCGGCAACTTAACGCATCTTGTCGCATAAGTTTCCAGCAAATTATAACGTCTAATAAAACAACAAAGCTATGTTTGTTGCGTCATAATCGATCGGTAGATCAAAGGCTATTCTCTTGCTTCCGTTTAATTTAAAGACGATAATAGGGACGCCAATTTTGTTCAACACTGAGCTATGGTCGACTTCAAATGGTGAATATTAGATGTAGATATTCCCCACATCACTAAAAAATACCATACAATAAATGAATCTTAAATTTGTAAATAAAATCCAATAAAGGGCCGCAAAAGAGACAACTACAATGTTTTACGTATTATCATTACCGGTGATGTAATTGTGCAAATTGATATTGTGCAGGTCCGGATGGTTTCATTTTTTTGTCATTATAGTGAACTTTTAGATTCATGGTAGTTTGTAACCTCTGGAAAGTGAAGTAAAAATGAGCCATATGTCCAAAAACTGTATAGGGAGCCGAATTAAATCTCATGTTATTGTTGGTAGGCAAGTGTAGTAGCTGCAATTTTAAGAAGAGAGAACGATCTCATAGGAAGAGGATGAAACAGTGGCGAAGGCAACTCCAAAGCCCCTAGGAATAAAGCAAATTAGGAGAAAGCGAGAGTTAACATGTCAATTCAAAGACACGGTCTAAAGATTCATGCACAAGATTAACAAAATATAAGACATACTCCAGCGAAATCTTCCAATCTTGATCTGCAAGCAATACAGAAAACGAGGTTCCAAAGATCAATAAGATGTAAATGGAGCGAAGATTCACAGCCTCATACTCAGATATCATCAGAGAATGAAAATGAAAGAATTTAGATCTTGGACTATTCATCAGCAAAACCGATAACCAAAATATGTTCGGCCATCTCCATTGGTGAGTGTCCGAGCCAATGAGATGTACATAAATCGACAGAAATGAACGTACAATAGAATCACACAACACTACTCCAATCCAACTATTTCAGATTTTGAAAAATGACCGACTCACCAAATCTGTGTTATAGCGATAAAAGGAGAAACTTCCTGCAAAGATGGTGCTTATTTTGAGCATTGCAGTGATTAATTGTATTAAGACATAGTGGCGTGGATTAACTCGAAACTTATAACAAGTCGCCCTTTAATTCAAACAACACCATGAAATTAGTACAATTAGCAGTACAATAAATATTTGAGTTTGAGAATTTGAAACAAGCTTTACCAAACTGAAGTAAGTGACTCATTATTAGACATACCAACAATAACAGACAGATCGTTTACACAAAGCACGTACGTGAATCGTTCAAACAAAAACCCAGCAAGTCACTGAAAAATGGAAACAGATGCATTGAAAGATAATACACGAAGTATTTTCTTTCCATTCATGAGGAAGATATATGTCGGTAGGCTACAATAACTAATATTATAACTCACATAATGAGAAATGTTTATTCAAAGATTGGACTGATGTTGACGGCAAGAAATACGGATAGTTATCACTGCTCTAAAGTTGGTCTATTTGCTTTATATTGTTTTGATTTGTATTGCTTTCTCGTTTATGCAGGTAGATCGCACAGATTAAAATTTAAATTACATTAAAGAAAGTTTTTGTGTCCACGTGAAGAGGGGGGATCTGCTGCATGGGCAACAGCTGATTCTCCATACCACCCTACCCAGGCTTCGTAGCTCCACTGGAGAGGACACTCCAGCGTCGTCGTAAGGCGCCGGCACAACACGGGAAGCAGCAGTTTACCGGTTCTAAGCCAAAGCTAGACTGGCGTAGAGCTTGGCGCCAGGGGTTGCTTCCGACGATGGGAGAGATCGCCATGTCTCATTGCACAGCTACCGCCCTTCTCAAGCTGGGCAGCCCCAAGTCAGTAAGGTGCTGTCCCCGCCATGGCCTGCTTGCTTCACTGGGTGCGTGGAGCTTAGAGAACCATCTCGACAAGCGGGCCACAAACTCCGCACCAGGCAAGACTCAAAGAAGAAACAAGAAGATTCCAGCTCTTCCTTTCGCAAGTTGGAAGGTCAGGACCATGTGTCCTGAACTCAACGCCAACCTTCAGCAGATGGACGATACACGAAAGACTGCCGTCATTGACAGTGAACTTTTCCGACTGAACGTCGACATTGCCTGCCTTCAGGAAACATGACTGGCCGACAGCGGCACCATCAGGGACGCCAACTACACCTTCTTTTGGTAATGAAAGTCCTCGGACGAACCTTGGCAGAACGATGTCGGCTTCGCTGTAAAGAACACGCTATTCGCCTTCATTAAGCCTCTGTCATCAGGCACTGAGAGGATCCTTGCCCTCCGGCTGTCAACATCCTCAGGACCAGTCAACATCTTCAGCGTGTACGCTCCAACCCTCTGCTCCACCACAGAGGAGAAAGGCCTGTTCTACGAGGCTCTGGATTAAGCAATATCTAGTATCCACAGCACCGAAGGCCTCTACCTTCTAGGAGACTTCAGTGCTAGAGTGGGAGCTGACCACGAGGCCTGGCCCACCTGCCTTCGCTATCACGGAAGGGGCAAGATCAACCAGAACGGTCAGCGACTGCTGGAGATGTGCTGCTCCCACAGCCTATGTGTGACCAACACCTTCTTCAAATGCAAGGAGATTCACCAGGTGTCATGGAGACCCCCACGTTCCCGCCACTGGCACCAGCTAGACCTCGTCATTACCAGGCGTGCGGAACTGGCCAGTGTCCTCCACATCCGCAGCAACTACAGTGCCGACTGCAACAAGGGCCACTCCCTCGTGGCCAGCAAGGTGCGAACAATACCCAAAAAGCTGCACCACGCGAAGAAGAAGGGTCGCCCACGCATGAACACCTGCTGATCAAGCAACCCAGAGAAGACACAGCAGTTCATCGGTAAGCTGCCGGAGGCTCTCACCAAACAGATACCTGATGACACCATCGACTCCAAGTGGTCCCAACTCCGGGACGCTGTGTACAACTCAGCCATCACTGCCTACGCAGAGAATGAGAGCAAAAATGCCGACTGGTGTGAGGCCAACTGGGAGGAGATGTAGCCCTTGACTGGGGCGAAGAGGTGAGCCCACCATGCTTACAAGGCTGCGCCTAGCCCAAGTACACTACAAGCCCTCAGGACTGCCAGGAACGACGCCCATTAGACCGACCACCACTGCGCCAACACTTACTGGCTGAACCTATGTACCAGTATACAGACAACTGCCGACACCGGGGATGCAAGAGGCATGTATGAGGGTATCAAGAAGGCGACAGGCCCACCTCCAAGACATCCCCCCTCTAGTCCAAGACGCGCGAAGTCATCACAGACCAGAGGAAATAGCTGCAGCGCTGGGTTGAGCACTATCTCGAGCTGATTTCAACCAAAGTCTCTCACGCATCCTCCATATTTTAAAGTTGTGCTCTCGGGTAAAAGAGGAAGTCGACAATAGATAGTTCTACAAATGTATTTCAAATGACTATCGGGCAATGAAAAATTTCGCCTCTACATTCTTATCAATTTAAGATACTGCAATTTGGAATTATTTTTATTTTTCTGGTATAGCGTTGTTTATTCAAGAAGGATCATACTTTCCGTCAGCCGTATCCCTATCTTCTTTTACCTTTTGCAGCTATAAACATCTAAATATTTGTATATATAATCATAAGTACTTTGATTTGTTCATTTAACACAGTAACACGAATTAAGGGTTAACAGTACGTGACATCGAGGACTATAAAATAATACATTAACAATCGATCACTTGCTTTCTTTCTTCACTATCAATCATCCTGTAAAACTCATTATGCCAATGTGTAGGAAAACAAACCATTGGATAGGTATAAAAGCACCAGCTATCCAAGAAGCCATCACCGCATCAGCCAATCCGGAGACGAAATTTAGAGCTCCTTGTCACCGCACATTCAGGTAAGTAGCATTCGGCACGTTAATTAACGTTCATGATTCAAACAAATATTCTACTCTGAAAAAGTTTCTTTTTGTGGCCACATGAAAGTCTATATAAAGAAATTCATTTTCCTATATGTGATAAACAAAACCCATCACGCATCGTCCATATTTTAAAGTTGTACTAGTGGATACGAAAGGAAGTAGACAATAGATAGACATACCAATTTTTTACGAATGATTATTGGGAAATGAAACTATCGCTTTTATATTTTTATCAGTTTGATATGCAGCCGAATTTCGGATTGTTTTCGTATTTCTAGTTTACCATTATTCATTCAAGAAGGACCATAGCTTCGGGCAGTAGTATCCCCAATATCATTGTACCTTTAGCAGCTATAATTGGTGAAATATTTTTATATATAATCATAAAATGAAACTTGTTGTTTAAGGAATATATATTTCTGAGGATGTCCTAATAATATTTGTCAGTCATTATACGTTGTTCTGTGTCTATTAAACTAAGGCATGTCATTTTCGGTGAATTTTATTTTCTTTTGGGCAGACGAGAATTAAGGCTGTTCTAGTTCTCCTAGCTTGCATGGTTTGTGCCATCGTAGCCCTCCCGCAAGGTGGTTACAGCGGCCACAGTGGATTTGGTGGATACCCCGGTGGAATCCCCTGGGGATTGGGCGGTGGATATGGTGGATTCGGTGGGCTTCGGAGTGGACTTGGTGGTTGGGATCGATTCACTCACATCAAGCCCCGTACGAAGTGATAACTAATACTCTTGATCTGTTATATTTGTATAATATATTAGAGAATTAACATAGTATGCTTGTTCACCATTAGGTTCTCCACTACAATGTCCCCTGATTAGATGGGAGTCTTAACTCTTACACTTCGAAGAAGTCACATAATCGCTTTTCGAGATTCATAGGAATAGTCCATCAGTGATTTTATTATTTTACTGCTATAAAGAGGATAAGATACGAATAAAATCTATGGAACAATCGAAGGATATAGGACGCTTTTTTTGTACATCATATCTCTTATTATTCAAAAGGGTCGCATAAGCTCTTTTGGTGGTCAGTACTATTATTGTTTCATTTGTGAATTTCTTTTACCAATCTGTTATGAATACCTTAATTTTTGTAACTCTTGGGAGATGGTTTATCTCATTTTGTAAAGTTTTATTCATGCTTGTAAATTGTAACACTATCTCTACCTCTATTTTGCCAATGTCGCCTGCGTCTGTTATTAGAGAAAATTATTTTGGATCTATAAATTCATATTTAAGTATGTATTGTCAATTATGAATAATAATCCTAATAATAAGATTTAATGGTGACTTTGGATTAATTTCTAATTGGCCGAGGGTCTTCGGCGTTTGTTTGGGCTACGTCACATGGATAGGCATGTCTGAGAGAAAATGAGTTGTAAGATGCATCACGCGGGGTATATCGTGAAATTTTGTGGCAATTGAAGGTTATATAAGGAAAGACGTAAGCAATTAGCTTCAATTTGGAGTGATACTGATATCTTGTGCTACTGGTGTCTGTTGTGCTTGGATGCTATTGGAGAGGAAAAGCATTTGTTTGTACTGTTCAGTTGAAATAGAAAGTACTCATTATTTGAATCTATAACATTATTTTGGAACTGTTATGAAATATTTGATGGAGATCTGGACCAAGTCATCTTGACAACGTCACGATTCTTGGCGTACCAGAACATTTCCTGTTTTGAAATGTTACGTATAGTCTCGTTCAAAAGTAACAAAAGAAAAGAGTGAAACTAGCACGCTTTGTAAGTTTTAACAAAAATAATTTATTTCCCTAGAGAACACGGTGAAAAGGTGAAAATAGAAAATAGGACTTACAGTTTGTGAAGACAATCCAAACATTTATCCTAGTACTGAAAAAATACAAGTCCTATCACTAAATAGTTTTAACTGAATCCAGGTTCGAATCTTGATGATGTTCCAAGATGGAGGATGATGACATTAGGTGAAGACTTTATACAAATGTTAAGAATTTCACGTTGAACCACAACTTGTAATGTTTCGATTTAGAATAAATTTCCATCGACTGTCTTTGTCACTTGTATAGTTCTCCAGGAAATAAATTACTATATTCTAAAATACAGATGAACTTCTCAACAAGCTGTCATTTATGATAAACATCTCGAGCTCCAAAGATGTAAAAATACAACTCTTTACGGCACCTAACAGAAATATATCTTTCTTCTTGAAGATATATTGTAAGACTGAATATTTCACGGGGATCTGAGTATTTTTAAACAGAACTAAGACGTCATTTCAGGCGCGCACGATGAAACGCGTGGCTATTTCATCATCCAATAACGCAGTAAACAATGCAATTACACGTGGGCAAGAAAATGACCTTGGCAATAGCCAATCGTTTTCGCCTTGTGTTTACTAAATCGACAAACCATGTCAGGACAAAATGGTGCTGATGCGAGTTATACTACGTTTCATATAAACACAATATCTCTTTCAAAAATATCAGATCCCGTGAAAAAAATCATTATAATATAATGTAATCATACAAACTTAAAATTAAAAAAAAGAATTTAACATTAACACACAAGTAATTAAATTACATATTCGTAACACTTTCCCCCATAAAGAATAAAGAAAGTTTTATATAATAAAGCTTTCCTTTTTACCATATGTAAACCATACATGAGGTAAAGAAAATTACATAAGAAGAACTCTTATGAATTATACAAAGTGTATATGAAAATAATATTTCTATACACGGGAAAGTGCATCTGCAATCAGATTGTTTTTTCCTTTGATGTGCCTGATGTTGAGATTATATTCTTGCAAAAACAAACTCCACTTTAATAATCTCTGATTTTTATTTTCCATCTTGTCGATGAAATTAAGGGGGTTGTGATCACTAAACACAACAACCGAAGAAGGAGCTGAGCTAATGTAAACTTCAAAATGCAGTAATGCCAATATTAAAGCCAAACATTCCTTTTCGATTGCTGAGTAATTTCTTTGGTGCTTATTTAATTTCTTAGAGAAATAGCACACTGGGTCATCAATACAATTTCTATCTTCTTGAATCAATACTGCTCCAACCCCAACACCACTTGCATCCACAAATAATTTGAATGATTGATGGAAATTTGGAGCTGTGAGAACCGGCCCACTTTGAGAATGGCTTTTAATCTATCAAAAGCTTCCTGACATTTTTCAGTTCAAAGAAACTTGTTTTTCTTACTTAACAAGTTTGTCAGCGGTTCAGCAATATTAGAAAAATTGGAACAAAACTTTCGATAGTATCCGGCCATACCCAAAAATCGCATCAGATGCGTTTTACTGACAGGCACAGGGAAATCAGAGATAGCCTTGACCTTAGGTTCAACTTGACCATGTCCCACAATATGTCCTAGAAAAGTTACACAAGCACGGCAAAACTCACTTTTAGATAATTGCTTGTCAAATTTGCATCAGTGAGTCTTTCAAAGAATTTCCGAATCGTGGCTACATGTTCTTTCCAGGTGTCATTGTGGATGATGACATCATCAATGTAAGCATCACAATTATCTAGACCAGAGGTAATCATATTCATCATGCGCTGAAAAGTATTTGGGGAACCCTTCATCCCGAACAGCATTACTTTATATTGATAGAGTCCATCTGGAGTCACAAATGCCGAAACTTCTTTCGCTCTTTCCGTTAGTGGAATTTGCCAAAATCCTTTCAGAAGGTCAAATTTGGTGACATACTTGGCATATCCAACTTTATCAATACAATCATCGATTCTTGGTAATGGAAATGAATCATTGTTTGTCACACTGTTCACCTTCCTATAATCAGTGCACATACGGAAAGTTTTATCCGGTTTCGGAACAAGTATACATGGTGAACTTCAGTGACTTTTACTGGGCTCTTTGAAATCGTTCTCCAGCAAATACTGAATTTCCTTTTTCAAGTATTCCTGTTTGAGAGGGTTCATCCTGTGTGGGTGTTGTTTCACAGATTTTAAATCTACAATTTCAACGTCATGAAAAATTGTGTTTCTCCTCGTAGGAATATCTGGAAACAAGTGCTCATATTCGAATAAAAACTGTTTAGGTTCATTTCTTTCTTGTTGTTGCAAATGTAAAACTTTCTGGTCTAGATCTTTCATAATTTCCGAATTCCGAAAATTTGTTGCTGCAAGATCACCGGTGTCCAATTGAATTTCTTCACTTAAATCCTCAGTTGGTGGGACAGGCACAACTAAATTAATTGTATAATTCACCTGGCTATCTCTTTCAATATACTCCTTTAACATGTTAATGTGGAGAAGTTATTTTTATTTTCGCCTACCAGGAGTATTTATAATGTAATTTAAATCATTTACTTTCTTTTCAACCGTGTATGGACCATAATACTTGACCTGAAGGGGATTTTGTGGAATGGGCAAAAGAGCTAGAACTCTATCACCAGGCTGAAAATTTGTATCTCTTGAGTTTTTATCATATCTTGGTTTCATTCTGGACTGAGTAGAGTGCAAATGTGCTCTTGCGACCTCACAAGCCTTTGACAACTTGTACTTAAAATCAGAAACATAGTCAAGAAGATTGAGCTCAGTATCTTCATTAGAAAGAAGTTTCTCTTTCAACAATTTCAAAGGTCCACGCACAGTATGTCCGAAAACTAGTTCAATAGGACTGAATCCTAAAGATTCTTAAACGGACTCCCTAACAGCAAATAAAAGTAAATGAAGGCCTTCATCCCAATCTTTGTTCGAATCAAAGCAATATGATTGAATCATATTCTTTAAAGTCTGATGAAATCTTTCTAAAGCCCCTTGGCTCTCAGGGTGATAGGCAGAAGATTTAAATTGTTGAATGCCTAATTCGTGCATAGCTTGCTGGAAAATTCCAGACATGAAATTTGACCCTTGATCCAATTAGACAGTTTTGGGAAGGCCAAATTGAGCATAAAAAAAAAACTTTATCAAAGCTTTTGCTGTGGTTTTGGTTTTGATATTCCTCAAAGGAATCGCCTCTGGGAATCCTGTTGACGCACACATAATGGTTAACAAATATTGGTTACCTGACTTGGTCTTAGGTAAGGGACCAACACAATCTACCATAATTCTACTGAATGGTTCGTCAAATGCAGGAAAAGGTTTCAGATGAGCCTTAGGTATCTTCTGATTGGGTTTTCCTATCATTTGGCAACTATGAGAAGATCTACAACATTTACAAACATCACTTTAATTTTTGGCCAATAAAAGTGAGTCAAGATCTTGTAATAAGTTTTATTAATCTCTAGATCACCCGAGTGATATAGAACCCTTCGACATAAATGGTTCATAATTCTCCATAATAAAATCAGACTCGGGTTTATTAGACCCAACAAATGTATTGCTTTCAATACATGACCGTGACCTTGACCTCTTGCAAATAAGAGCATTTGGGATAGGTCTATCTTGATTCTGATGCCTATATTTCAATTTTAAGCAACCAGAAATGACGTGTCCTTTTTTCTTGCAATAGGTACACGTAGGAATAGACAAGGATTTTGAATCAAGTTTATCAGAAGCTTGATTTTTAGAAGTTGTGCCAGATTGAGTTTTAGGAGGAGTTGTATTTGGCTGAAATACCTTTCTACCTGTAGACTACTGAGTGAAAGATTTGCCTCCAACAGGAGCTTTATGAGTTAAGGAGTACTTATCAGCAGGAAGAGCAGCATTTTCCAAGGTTTCAATCTCATGCTCTTCAAGATGATTCTTAATGTTATTAGTAATACGGTTTTTAAACTCTTCAAGTAACACAAGTTGTTTGATTTTTTCATAATCATGTTCAACTTTCTCGGCCAAGCACCATCGCTTAAATAGCTGTTCTTTTTCTCTTACAAATTTAACATAAGTTTGTCCAGGTTCTTTTTTATAGTTTCTGAATTTTTGCCGATAAGCCTCAGGGACTAACGCATAACCCCTTAAGATGCACTCCGTAACCAAATCATAGTCAGAACTCTGATGTACTGACAGAGATGCATAGATATTTCGGGCTTTTCCAAAAATTACATATTGTAATAATTGAATCCAATGCTCCCTTGGCCATTTCAAATTTTCAGCAACTTTTTTCAAAATAAATAAAATATTTGTCTACTTTCTTTTCACTAAAAGGGGGAACTAACCTAATATTTTTTGTATTGTCAAAACTTGAATTTGTATGTGAAGTGGAATCGTGCCTTTTACTTGCCGGCTCAATTTCTTTCATTTTATTTTGAAACTCCTTTTCATCCTTCTCCTTTTGCATCTGTACGTGCATTTGTTCTTTTTGAAACTCCAATTGCATTTGTTTATCTTTCTCCCTCTCCTGTCTTTCTCTCTCCTTTTTTCAAATTGTAATTGTTTATCTTTCTCTCTTTCCTGTCTCTCTTTCTCCTTCTCTTTAAATTGCAATTCTAATTGCTTCCCTTCAAATTGCAACCGCAATTGTTTCTCTCTCTCCTCTAATTTCATTTGTTTTTCTTTCTCCCTTTCCTCTTTCTGAAGCTTGAGCTTCCTTAACTCCAATTCCATTTTGTATTTCATTTTTAGTTCCATTACTTTCATGTCAGAGTCCGATACCGACTTACTAACCGAAGCCAAAACATTCTTCTCTACGAAAAATTGAATCAAACTTCTTTTAATTTCTTGTTTCGTTAAAGAAGATTTTGCCTCAGAAAGATCGTACTTTCTGGCAAGTTCAAGCAACTCATCTATTTTCAGACTATCCAACTGCTCCTCAGTTGGACCAGAAAGAAAACTTTCCACTTTTGATGACATTGTGAATTAAAGCCTGTTGTTTTCACTAAAAAATTCAAATAAAATATAAAATAGCACTTGCGATATAAAACTAGATGAATTTAAATTTCAAAAAACAATTTTCTGAAATATTTTTGCCAAAATCCAAATATCCCAAGGACGAGCTTCCTATTTTTCTTTTTGTTACGTATAATCTCTTTCAAAAGTAACAAAAGAAAAGAGTGAAACCAACAAGCTTTGTAAGTTTTAACAAAAATAATTTATTTCCCTAGAAAACACGGTGAAAAGGTGAAAATAGAAAATAGGACTTACAGTTTGTGAAGACAATCCAAACATTTATCCTAGTACTGAAAAAATACAAGTCCTATCACTAAATAGTTTTAACTGAATCCAGGTTCGAATCTTGATGACGTTCCAAGATTGAGGATGATGACGTCAGGTGAAGTTTTTATACAAATGTCAAGAGTTCCACGTTGAACCACAACTTGTAATGTTTCAATTTAGAATATATTTCCATCGAATGTCTTTGTCACCTATATAGTTCTCCAGGGAATAAATTATTATATTCTAAAATATAGAGGAACTTCTGAACAAGCTGTCATCTATAATAAAACATCTCGAGCTCCAAAGATGTAAAAATACAACTCTTTACGGCACCTAATATAAATATATCTTTCTTCTTGAAGATATATTGTAAGACTGAATATTTAAACAGAACTAAGACGTCATTTCAGGCGCGCACGATGAAACGCGTGGCTATTTCATCATCCAATAACGCAGTAAACAATGCAATTACACGTGAGCAAGAAAATGACCTTGGCAATAGCCAATCATTTTCGCCTTGTGTTTACTAAATCGACAAACCATGTCAGGAGAAAATCGTTCTTATGCGAGTCATACTACGTTTTATATAAACACAATATTTCTTTCAAAAATATCAGATTCCGTGAAAATAATCATTACAATATAATGTAATGACACAAAAATAAACTTAAAAAAGAATTTAACATTAACACACAAGTAATTAAATTACATATTCGTAACAGAAATGTTTACAGATATTTTATTCACTTGTTACTTTCATAGAACTTTATCGGGAATATTTTGGGTTCACTTTATAATAGTGTAAGTTTCTCACACATTTTCATTTATAACTCTGATAATTTAACTATTAGCTAAGTCTTTACAACCTTTTGGTTTTGCGTTCTTATATTACTTAGTTTATGACATTAGAATGCTACAAATTACAACCAGTATGCTATGCACGTTATTCTCTTTCTTATTTTACAGCTATTAAGGAGATCAGATGCAAATAAAGACTGGGTCACATTCTAAAGAATCATTAATTCTGTATTTTATTTTGCTTGTTTTCTAGTTCCCCAATAAATCTGTTGCCTGATAAGATATAAAAGAATTGTTTTTGTTATGATATTTATTTCATTTTACAACCTTCTATCTCTATCACTTTTTTCAGACAACTTTCTATCATATACCTCATGTTTGATATAAATTCGTTCGGTTTGCATTGTATTTCATGAGCAATATGTAAACAATCAGAATTGAAATTTTACGAAAAAATGCTTTTGTTAATATATGTAGATTGTATTTAAATATAAGCTGCTTGGAATGAAAGTATTTCTAGACTGAATGTGGCGATGATAGTCCTAGTTGGTTTTCGAGGATGTTAGAGAATTTCTTTCCATGATATTGATATACCTTTCCAGCTGATTTGAAGATACTCGAGTGTCTCCTTCATCCATATATAAGAAGTGTCCATCGTTTCGTAGCGTCTTCAAGGATCTGTCGTCTCATAATTTCCGAGCCTGTCGTCGCATAAGAAACTGCCTTGGCATTAAAGCATATTGTCGCATAATTTGCCAGCAAATCATAATCTACAAGTGCATAATAAAACAGCAAATATTTGCTGTCCTATCATAGATCGGCAGATCGAAGCATCTCCTTTTGCTTCCATGAATTATTTAAAGAGAATAAACATTGAGTTAAAGTCGGCTTAAAATGGTGAATAATAGATGTACGTATTTCCCATATAGCGATAAAAACAAAATATTAGAAAATGAATCGTAAATATCGCATTAGAATCCAAATTGGCTTAAGGGTGCGCAAAATGGAAAGCTAAATATTTGGGCTAATATGACAGGTGATGTAGTTGCCGCAACGTTTTAGTGGGATGTCGCAGATCGTGTTCACTTTCTTTTACATTATCGCCAACTCTTGGAATCATAGTACCCTCTGGAAAGACTATTGGGAAGCCTAATTAGGTGTCATATTATTCTTAGTATGCAAATGTAGTAGCCACATTTTCAGGGTGAGAAAGGAGTCTCAGAGGACAAAGATGAAACAGAAGCGGAAGCAACTTCGAAGACCCTAGAAAGAAAGCAAAGTTTACAAAATGCGATAATTAAAATGTCAATTCAAATCATTCATGCACAAGATTTTTGAAAATTAACATACAGTAAAGCACATACGGCAAACTTATCTCACTATCCTGATTCCTAGCAAATACGGAAAACTAGGTCCCAAAGCTCAATTAGACTTTAAGGGAGACAAGATTCACAGCCATTCTTCTCTGACGTCTTCAGATAATGAAATTCACAATATGCAGATATTGGAGTATACATCTTCAAAACGGAGAAGCAAATTAATTATGGCCATCTCCATATGCAAATAGCTTATGCAATGAAATATACGCAACACGACAGAAAAGAAAATACAATACGATATCACAACATGACTCTTTTAACTACCTATTTTACATTTTGAAATATACCCGACTCACCAAATCTCTGCCGTTTGGTGAAACGATAAGTCTCTTGCAATCATGTTGTTTATTTTGAACATTGCAGAGATTACTTGTATTAAGGCATGTTGATGAAGCAAGCGTGCGTATCGATCAAGAGTGCATATAAAATTAAATTAATCGCTTGCATTCTTGATGCACATTGAACATGCATTTTTGTGCATCAATCGAAATGAAATTTATAAAAGGTAACGGAATGCGGAGAGAAGAGGATGTACATCAATCTATTATTCATTGTCTTTATGGTTTACGGTACATCGTCCAAAACTCTTGATTATGGGAACGAATTGCAATCATCTTTCATGTTTTTTCAATTACATGTCCAGATTACGTGATTTCAGCTCAAGGTAAAATACGAATTCCGTAGCAAATTGTTACAGGTTTTATAAAAAGGCTGCAAAAGGCAATAACTCACCAACCGGAAGGTCTCTAGTTAAACTCAGCTGACAAGGTACCTTTAAAACTGCAACATGAAAGTAATTAAATCAATGGACAATTGGATATATCAGTTACCTGATTTCTCCTGGACTTTACGAATGTAATATCATTTCCGACCAAAGAATAATGATGAATAATATCTAATCATTACTGTTCTCTAACAGTTTGGAAAGTTATTTCCCGATTTGTCATAGTAAGATCGTATCTTTTTGGCAAATGACTGGCATTTAAATGGCTTTAAAACATTTGTACACTCTCTTGGAAATATTTTTGGTTTTGTTCGGAGGAGACAGCCATGAAGTCATTTTGTTGAATTGCTACTCATTTATGTACAATTCCTATGAGCTATGCTGCAAATACATGGAACCTTGACATGTAATTAAATATGTAAGATAAGAGACCGTTAGTACCGTAGACATAAAACGGAGATCCGAAACTCATTTCCTATACCTAGAGGCGTCTGAGTAGTAGACCGTTGGTCCATGCTTTTTCTTTTTCCTTTCAATCATTTTATTATATGCTTTCCACATATTATCAAGAATGCAAACTTGAATTTAACTGTGAAGGAATTCGTTATAAACAATCATATTTATATTCGATATTAACTTGTATTCACAATATACTAATCTTTATTCGTATATTGTAATTTCGCATGTCAAGATATGACTTTTGTAATGGTATAAAATAGCATATGCTACAGTTAAAACAATGTGCTTTCTTTTATTTAGCTTTCAACCGTCAATAAATATTAAAATTTTAATGTTTTCGATCAATCCTTAACACACAATTATTTCTTTTCTAACATTATAACATTCACTGGAGGAGAAAGTATATTTTTCTCATTGCAAATTGGAGCTTGCAATAGGCATAATATGATTTCAAGCTAAACCGATGTCCACAGGAAGCCATTATAACCCAAAATAAATAAATCCACCCCAATTAAAAACTGAGCAACAACAGTAAGACTGATTCCACATCGGATGTTAAGGTAGGAATGGGTAATTTGTCAAGTAAAGAGCATTGATATAAAAACAAAAACACAATAATGGAAGCAGGAAATCTCTCAGTTTCCTTTTTAAAACATTCAAAGTTGTCAAGAAGTGTAGAAATTTCCAGGTGGAAAACTAACGAAGTAGACACAGATACAAGTAAACATATTTACCTATAATTTCTGAATCTTCATTTGAAAGTAGTTGCTCTTTTGACAACTTCAACGGTCCACGGACAGTATATCCAAATACTAGTTCAAAAGGACTAAAACCTAATGACCTGGTTCAATACCTGAAAAATAGTAAATAAACACCTTCGTCGCAATCATTTCCGCTATCAAAGCAGATAATGGACAACTCAATTATCTGTAAAATATTAGTACATGTTTGGCAAGAAATCCTTCTGTTTGAAAGATATTGCCACAAAAGACGTTTTGGTGAACTAATCTTTTATCTACAAATCATATCAGCTATGCTACAAGTGCACAGAAACTTGACACGTAATTAAAGGTGTAAGAAAAGTGACCTTGAGTACCATTTCCTTCAAACTGGGATTCGAGACACGTTCCCTGTACCAAAATGGTTCTGAATAGTAGATATGTGGCCCATGTTCCTATCATTTGCTTATTGTTCCCCTTTCATTCATTTTACAAAATGGAAATTTTAACTACATGTCATCAAGAAAACAAACTTTAACTTTGTTGTGGTGGAATTCGTTATAAATAATTGCGTTTGTATTCAATATAACTTATAATCAGGATATTCTGGTCTTTATTCTTAACCTGAAAATCCAAATTTCAAGATATGAATTTTGCAAGGTGATAAAATGGCATATGCTACAGATAAAGCACGTGAAACTTCATAGTTAAATAGCTTCAAACTATAGTCTAGTTTTCTCCAGTATATCATGGATTAAGCGCGTTCGCGTTTTTTTTAAATCCCATCTTTATCATATATTAGGTAGGGCCACCAATTCTTCTTAAATATTCAAACATTCTAGAAAGTTCATAATTCGATATGTACCAGAACTGAAGGTTCCAGCAAGCAGTTTAACTAAATATAGATAATAATTTGTTTTCCTTGCAATATTGATACGTCACCATATAAGATCTGAATATACCACATATTCTGACCCATGAGTACTGTATATCTATTTCGGCATGAATGAATGTGTATGAAACAAATAAAATGCATGCAGATATACTACTCGCTTGTCCTGTCCTGGTAGAAAGACAAGTACTGAATTTCATCTATTAATCTAGAATTTCAATATGAAATAAATTTAGTTATTCGTCATGGGTGAGCACAGCTGGATTATTGGACGTTGATATTAAAATGAATTATTTATTTGTACAACCCACCGCATACATTTTCTCTTGCATCAGTTGTTTGAGTCTGTTTCTTTTTTAGAACACACGCAGCTGTAAGAGAGACTAAATATGCAAATAAAAATTGAAATTTTTTAACACACATGAAAACAGAGTTTTAAATATTGTCTTTCATAGGAACACTATCTATCCGTATACTTGCTTATGTCCGATTCTTTAGTCCTTTGAATCAAAGCAATTTTACAAAGATATTTGGTCTAAGTTTGAGTTTGAATCTTTCAGAAATGCTCTTGAAAATACAACTTTTTAAACATTTATCTTAATGCTGAGACTAGTCTTAGGATATTCGATTGATAAAATTGAAATAATGTTTAAATTTTGCCCAATCAAATATTTTGATTCTAGACATACGTGCAATTCTATACTCAGTTCATGTACGCCATGTGCATTTCGGGCTTTGGTTTTATGCATTTAGATGCCTACAGTTGGCAATTTGCTGATACTGAGAAGAGAAATGAAGAGAAATAAAATTAAATTCCCAACTCAGATACGCTTAACGCAGGACTAGCATGGACTAGCATGATTAAATATACAGCATTATTTTGGATTTGTATGGCATCCATTTGCCTGAGGTCCTATTATGTGTATCACAAGCTCCTATTTGCAATGATCTGAGAAGATATTTTTTATCCTCTAATAAATAATTTAATTTGTGAGAAAACGTAAATTGTATGTTAAGGATTGGTCTAAACAACCATACGCATGTTAATATCAATCGCCGGTTTAAAACTAAATTTAAAAAAAAAAACAGATTTATTGATCCCGCTGTACATTAAATTGTAGCTATCTATCTGGCTGTAGAAAGTGACAAATAATGACTCACTATTGGTCTCTCCGAGAAAACACCCATTGTGCATTAAAGAGTGTATTTATATAAACTGCATTCAAGAATGCCTGCATATTATTTAATTTGCAAGATAGAATGTATGGACCATACTTCATTCAGTACTGCTTTTAAAAGCATGTACCAAACTGCTTTAAAATAAATAAATAGCACTCACAAGAAGCGTTTTGATTATCCCAAATGGCGTAAGAACATTCCAAACAGCTCTGTAAAAATAATACGATAAATAGCAATTTTACTATTCTTTGGCATAAACAGTAAATAGATTGTAATTCAATGCCGTACATTTGGGGTTTCCAAAGACGTATATAAAACAATAGAAATTTTGGAAAATAGATTGATTTATCGCGTCAAATTTAATTCTTTTTGTTGGTTTTGTTTAAGGCTATGTAAAATATATGTAAATGTACATAGCACATCATCAAGAAAGACTGTTTCTGATTCCATTTTACAAGTATTTTTCATCTACAGATGAATGTATGTCTGAATAAGAAGATCGAGGGGTCTTTATTTCTCAAATACAATTTGTTTTGTTTATTAGTATTTATATGTCAATCTCTGGGAAGTTTGGACAAAACGTATATCTCAGCTAGCTGATTTGATCAGAATCAATCATCGATTGAGAAGAAAGCGAATGGTTCACGTTTTCGAATTGATTAAACTCAATCACGAACATATGAAATCATGTTGTAGTAAAACTAGATTATGGTCACAGAATGTAGTTATTAACTGGAAAATTCAAAATGAACTTGGCAAATATTTTTGGCATTGGGACTCAGTGAAAATTAATTATGTATTGCGCACTTTGAAATGACTGTAGCTGAATCGTTGCTGTGTGTGTAACAAACTGAAGAAAAAAAAAACGCTTAACCTATATTCTTTACATTCGCTCTACACCATCTACCTCTTTCTTTCCCACCAACCCCATCTCTCTTACTCTCGCTCTCTGTGCAGGGCTGCAATGTCTATGCAGAAAAGGGTGTATTTGAATAAAATTACACTAATGCATCCATATTTGTTATTAATCAGATTCAAAGTATATACGAAACAATAATCAGAGATACTTTTGAATGGTGTACAAAACTGTCTTAGAATCTCTAAATGTCATCTGTCTATAAGAATCAATATGAATATGCAAAATGGTGACAAAACTTTTCTACTTTCTTTATAAAAGAAATGCGATAGATATCGATATATTATTTTTTGCATAAACAGTTTTATCGACGTAAAATATTGTATTCATATTTTTTTCAAAACATTGTCTATTCTCTGTTCTTAAGTTGCTATTGAAACTGGATCATGTGCAAATCGGATTAAGAATTATTGCATCACAGCTTCAAAACTATTTCCTTGATGTTTGCATAGTTATAAAGTTTCTTTCTGGCGAGCTCCTGTGAGTTGCAATTTTATATTTTTTAAAATAAAATCCATATCCTATATTATGCAAATTGTAATCAACCATGTGTGAAATGCATGGAAACGTGATGTATAAATGAAATAAATACAAAACAAATTGTTCTTAGGTGTTAAAAATTTGAGTTTCGGGAAAATGTATCTTAAGCCATAAAGAAATTCCACAACACACCCATTTTTCATTCGTTTACGTATCTTTCATTCTCGCAGATGTGCAATAAATTTAAATATTCATTGAAACCTTTTGATTTTGTTTCTCAATAATTTTTCTTCGATAGGTATATGTATATCTGAATAAACTTTGTTAAATAATAAACTAGTCTTTATTCATCAGCTACATTTCTTTGTATATTAGCATTAAAATCTGATCATTGATTAGTAAAATAAAACGTATATTAGAGCTCTATGAATTGATCAGAACCACTCATCAATTGGGATAAAACGCATGGCTGAGTCATATATTGTGATAGTAACTAATTGATGAAATGACATTGAACTTGGTGAATATATTGTGATGAAAAGCAATACAAAGTAATTATATTGACCATTCAACCTTCATTCGGCTTTTGAAATTGCGTCTTAATTTTTAATTTAATAAATATTGTTTCTTCTTATCATAAATATCAGTCATAGTAGAGTCAAATAGCCGTTCTCAATTCAGTAGAGTGATCTAATTTATTTATGGATTTATTTCAATTATTGATTCGAACTTCAGCTGAGATTTAAGAGTTTAGTAGCTGTTTTTGAATTCGTGTAAATTCATTTAAAGGCATTTTGGATTATATCATTCTGATATATCACGTCTATTGGCACATCAGCACAATAGAGTCCACTTCATTCGGAGCAACACTGGAACTCCTTTTGAAATATGATACTACTGTAAGTGTGATAGAAAGTTTAGAACTATTAATGATTTCAAACATCATATTTCAGTTATTTCTCACATTACACTTTGTATTGTTGGGAAATTAAATACTTTGTTCAATTGTACAAACGTTGTTAGCTTTTGCTCCCTTTTGTTACTTATTTTAAGGTCACAGAGTTGTAACACTTATATTAATGCATTATCTCTACTGTTTCTTTCTCCACCAACTCTACTCTATCTCCATCTATCTCCTTTCACTCTTCTCTCTCTCCACACTCCTCTCTCTCTCTCTCTCTCTCTCTCTCTCTCTCTCTCTCTCTCTCTCTCTCTCTCTCTCTCTCTCTCTCTCTCTCTCTCTCTCTCTCTCTCTTGTTTTTCACTTTCTCCATACACCCGTTAGGGTGTTACGATGATATTTAATGGCAA
>JAECUM010031479.1:0-17470 GCA_016617855.1 Megalonaias nervosa | reverse complement strand
AGAGAGAGAGAGAGAGAGAGAGAGAGAGAGAGAGAGAGGCGAGGGAGAGAGTATAAAATAATGACACCTTCTTTTGTCGATACTGTCTTTAAAATGAATCTTAAATATATAAATTAAACAGTAAATCTAAAATCGAAGAGAATGACACTCAGTTCTAGCAATTATGTTAACATTGCTCTTTTTTCTATATCCAGGATGACGCTTCTGGATGACAGAAATCAGACCCTGCAGGGTTCGTATACCGATGTACTGGAAAATAGATTTGTTGTGAAAATCGAAAAGAGCTAATGTATTTAAATAGATAAGTAAATTATGATCAGACATTATCTTTTCTATCACTTATCACCAGAACCTTTTCGTCATTTAACAATTATCATTTCTCATTTGGTCAAACAACTACAGGCCCGCCAACACTTTCTGGTCAGAAATCCTGAGATTTTTATTTAGTAACCGGCTTTTATCCGGAAATTTTGTAGGGTTGTAAAAATTGATTGTAAGAAGGAAGTGCCGAAAATCACTCATAACTATTTGTTGTTTTGATTGTTAGTAATCAAACAATGGTCGATTTTGTATACAGGAAAACCAAAATAGCCTCCAAACATTTATCTAGGTTATTGATTGATTGATGAAAATACGTTACTCCAATGAAATTTATTATCATAAACCCATGATATGTTTTGGTTACCTGCTTTCGGCTAAGCGCTCACAAAGCCGATAACCAGTCTATTGGGTAATCTATGTCCAAATAATTAATCACAATTTGGAACCTGAGATCTGGAGATTTTTTTAAAGCACAAATCCGAAGATCCCGAAAGAATCCTTTTTTCGTAGCTTTGCTAGGTCTGCAACTATGATGTTATGCAATGCATAATTATGTACCAGCATCGACAAACTCAAACCGTTTATTTTGATCCAGTAATGTATAATATTCATCGACTTACATAAGTTGAAGCATTAAACAACACAGCAAGATGACTTTCTATTTCCCACCCTCTCACCAGATTTGTTCTATTTATTTTATTTCTTGCTCTATATGGGGGGGGGGGAGCCCCGGTGGCTGAGTGGTTAGACTCACGATCGAAAAGATGCGGGTTCGATTCCTACCATCGGACCCGCTTGGATCATCCACCGTGGTGTGTCCTTGGGCAAGGCACTTTATTTCAATTGCCTCGGCAGTAAATAACCTACTTGCGTTGCTGTGCCGTAAAGCAGCCTCCCCCCCCCCAAATCTTGCTCCCTCTTCAGACTTTCCTTTTCATCTCATATTAGTAATCTCAATGTAAACTACTACTGAGTCTATCTTACGCGGATGTTTATTTTGCTTTCTGAAATTTGGACGAGAACAATACCAATGCAGAAGGTTCTCATTTCCCTCCAGGGTCAAGCTATCTGTAAATGCTACTTTGTCATGTCCTGTGTGTTTACGTTGAATAACGTGTAATTGGAACCTTTCTGTTTTCAGGTATTTCTCAGTTTGGCACGGTTTGTCAGGAACCCAACATCGTCGTCGTGCAAGATACCTTTGATTTTATCCTAGGAACAGTTGCTTCTCATCATATTGCACACAGGTCAGATAAAGAAGAAAAGATCATATAAACATGAAAATACATAGAGCTTCTGTCTCAACAACTGTTTCCTGTATTCTGGAGAAGAAATAAAATTAACATCTTTACGGTTATCTGATTTAAGCTGAATTACAACCCCCAAAAATATGTGTGTGTGTGTGTGTGTGTGTGTGTGTGTGTGTGTGTGTGTGTGTGTGTGATTTGGTTTTTAACATATTTTTAACATTTTTTAAAGTCATATCGCTACCCGCAGGTTTATTGACATCATTATATCCGCACGTGAAGATGCAACATATAGCAATAACACAAGCGATGTATGTATGTATGTATGTATGTATGTATGTATGTATGTAACTGTAAATGAACACAAATTTGGCTACTTGGTGCCAAGTAAGTTTATGTATCCCAAAAAGACACACAAAGCAAGATATTTGCACGATAATTATTTTGCAATTTTTCTTACAATTCTTGAAAGTGAATACAGTTTTGAAATTTAAAAAAGTCACAAAATGACCTCAACATTTGGTGTTCCCAGGCATGTAACGAAATAAATGTGTCAAACAGGGCTTGTTGTTTCTCAGAAGGTATAAAATTAAAAAAGGTGCAAATATATGATTAATATTCTTATGAAAGACACCTGTTCAATAAAAGTTAAATGATATGAATGCAAAATTATATCTTATATTAAAAACATTTTTTCAGTCTCATCCAATTACATTCTCGTCCCCATTTTAGTCTGGGCGCAAGCGAAGATGGAAAGGAGAACAACTGCTCTGCCCACGACCAGTTCATAATGTCTACACCAAGCGTGGCAAGGACGGGGCAGACGAAGAATAATCCCTGGATATTCTCGGGATGTACAGGAAGAGAAATAAGAGAACATTTATTTACGTAAGTTACAAGAACGTAAAGGTATCCCAACTTCCCTCTCATGTGTATTGGTAAATTCTACAAATCTTAAAAAATGCGACCCTTAGTGGATACGAAGAAGTCATTCATAACGCCTATTTCATCATCATGTTTTATACCCTTTAAATTTGCTGAGTTATTGACTTAAGTTTAAACCCAAGCTTATGTTATTTTTGTACAATTCAGCTCAGGCCTTGATTTCACAATACATGTTTATTATATCACGTGATAAATTCTCGAGTTCCAGTTGGATAGTTACTGGAATTTATTGTAGGATAGTACGCATTTCCCGTTCATCCCTGGCTTCGCTCGTATGACGTCAGCACGAGGCAACAGATATTTAAAAAATACTTTTTGGGTCAATTAATTGTTATGGGAGCACGCGTATATATCAAAATTGTGATTACACAAAAGTGGCAAATATACGTAAATTAAGTTTGTACATGTAGAGCCAAATTGTAATCACACAAGCAAGCCCGACGTTTAGTTACACAAATTTACTTACTTAGAAATGTCTATTTAATTGTACATATCTGTCCGTTCAGTGTGTTGCGTCAAACCATATTTACACATATCTCTTTTGATATGGTGGGATAAGAAAGCAAAGCAAGATGGTTCACGCCATTCATGCCAGAGTTGTTCCTAAATCACCATCCATTACACAGTGCAGGTTGCCTGTCAGGGACGAAGTCTCTTCTGTGATCAGTTGTCAGACAGAAATATTTCCGGTCACCACTTCCACTACTGAACTAATTAATGTTGACGAGTCCGCCATTATATGTATGCAAAAACGTTAGTGTGAAATTCGTGGCCTGGACGTATATTCATCTTACAACTCGTTCGCTATTGCAATTACTGTATTAAAATCATGTACACATAATAGATAACAACATGTAAATGTAATAAATGACACCAGTACAATCTGATATGTGCAACGTTGAGCAGTCACATGCAAAATCAAGGATGCCAGTAATGCACGTTTGCAAAGTAAATTGATAATAGGAGATACACGCACTGGAAATCATTGATGATTCTACTCTTACATATTTCCCGTGAATAGGTTACAGTTTATGTTGGTGTTCAAAAGAGTGTAACAAGTAATAGACTTAAAATCTAACCATCTTATCCGTTTTACGCTATGATGTCTAGCATCGTTAGAGTCACATGAAAAATAATATTCAGTGTATTATAATTTTATTTCACCGAAAACGTTTTCTTTATTTTATGGTATTGACAGTGTGACTTTTGCCAAAATCAGATTTTCTAGGCAGCAACATGAATGTCAACAGCTGGGTGCGGAATATAACACTGGCATTTAACATATAAAAGTATAATATAGTTAGTTAAGTCATTATTCTGTTGTTTATTAGATACGAAACTACTGCATGAATGGTATACGCCTCTATATGGTAAATAGCATTTTAAACGAACATGTGTCTGAAACAATGAAACATCTGCTGTAATAATTTTAACATTCAACCTGGCTGACTATATAGCCAACATAAAAATGGTGCTAGCAGCCAAAACCTGATTCAGTAAGAATAACTGAGCGCAGGCTAGTAAATTATATCCATTCATCAGGTGTTCGTATGGAATAGTTCATACGCTGTACCTAGACACTGTGCATACGTCGTCGGTGCCTAGCAGTCTTGTAATATAACTCCCTCAGAGATTTCTTGTTTGTTCTAAATCACCGTTCGCAGTACATTTGGTAAAAATAAATCAGTTTTGTATGATAATAAAGTTTATTAATTACGGATAACACAAAAATAACTAGAGATGAGAGACAATACAAGGGGCGCAGAGATTGAGTTGCTTTGAAAGTAGAGATGTAAAGCGTCTAATGATTATAAGAACAAGATGATTACGGTCGATTATGTAAATAATATACACGTCCTCTTGCAAACTAGGAATAGTCTGAAAGAAGAAATAATAACGATACTGACCCAAAGCTGCATGTCTTATGTAATATGTATTTTAAAACAGAACAGATATAACAATATAACACAGTCTGATTCAATTTTTTTAGATATTAGATAATGTTGAACAAATCCATGACTCAGGTTGAAAAAATTAAGATAAGATTTCAACATTATATTTTAGATACCAAAACTAGATTTGATTATATCGTTGATTTGGATTGCATACTTTCTTACCAACTCATATAGTGACGAAACGGTTAGCAATCTTGGTTACAACAAGAAATTGGTTAAAGTCATTCAATCATCCAATAGCATTAAAATAGGACTCAACACTGCTACAAAAAACGACTTAGTGAAACTATTATTCCAGCAGCTGATAAGCAGCCATCATCATTCTGTCAGCAAACTATACAACGGAAAAGAAGAAGAGAACGCGGGTAAAGAGGAATGCAAGAGAAGAAGGATTATGATAATTGTTTCACAGACTAATCTACCTTTGATTTTAAAGGTCACGACATACACATGCTCTGACTTTTAATCAATACTGATAGCAGCAAAAGCTGGTTTTATTTACCTTTTCAAATAAGTTATGAATTTATGTTTATCAGTACCCAATGCCTCGGTTGTTTTTTTTTCGTACTATAATATATTCCCTTTGGTCTAGCAGTATCCAATGCCTCCGTGTTTTTGTCGTACTATAGTATATTCCCTTTGGTCTAGCAGTATCCAATGCCTCTGTGTTCTTATCGTACTATAATATATTCCCTTTGGTCTAGCAGTATCCACTTCCTCCGTGCTCTTGTCGTGTTATAGTATCTCCCTTTTGGATGTTGTCCTATTTATGTTAGAAATGTTTTTTTTTTTTTGCTACCTTTCGTTAGCTGTGTATCAGTACAATGAAAACATTTTCTCTGCTGTTCATGTAATTCAAGAGATGAGCAACGAATAACACGATTTATTTGAAGGTCATTACCAGTCATATCTTCAAGTTTGATGAAGGTTAACAATCTCAGTTAAAAATCACTTGATGGAACACGTAGTATTTTAAAAGCTGAGTTATTTAATATTCTGACTCAATGCCTTAAGAAATAATGTTAAAATACTGGGAAATGGCAACAGAGTTTGGTAACTATGGTGTATATGTTTACAGTATTAACTCAAATGCTGTTTTGTTCACTCTGATCTTGTTTTGCAACAAATCTCAATATTCTTCCATAAGGTTCTTGCTGCAATCTTTCTTGAACTTTCTGTTCTGTTAACTCGAACTTACGTAGTTTGTCATAGTTTACAACAGCCATTGTTTTTAACTTAGTTCTGTCTGTTTCCTCGTCAGATTCAGGACATATATTAGCATCATTTATTTTACCGTTATATCCCAATGAATTTGTAATTATTCAGATATGTTTATTGTCATCGTTCAACATTCTACGTGTTGAGTTTAAGTCTATGTACGAGTTTGTTGCAATATGATGCAGATTTTTATGTCATTATTGCGTTGAAAATGAATGAAAGATGAGAGAAAGACAGATGAGTCGATATATTGGCAGAGAAGGTAACTTAACAAAACAAAGTTTTCCTTGGGTTTGAACTAACGGAGACAATTTGGAAACTTGAACGGAAATTTAACACATAAAAATCAACATGTTTTAAGGCAGAGCAAAAGCAAACAAAAGCAGCACAATAAGAAAAAAATGATATAAATTTGTGCAATAAACCTATTACTGGATAGGTGGTGGTAATGTTATGATCAGTTTGGTTTTGTTGTATACAAATAACACATTTGGTTTCATTTTTAAAGTGAAACTAACAAAATAATAACCACTATATACTGTACATGAATAAAACCAAGTAGGTCCACCGAGTGGTATGGCTGCTGAAAAAGTTATAAAGCTGACTATTTCTTGTTGTAAGCCAGCTTACAGTTGATGCTTTTAAAACGAGTGGGATCTTACCATATATATTAATTAAGTGATCAAATAGAATAAGGCACATAGACTGTGTTAGTGGATCAAACTGCAATTACATTTCATTTAGAATTTACATTTCAATGTTGAAGAAATCTGTTAAATTTAGACGCACCGCCAATAAAGCTTGGTAAGTCTGTTACGAATACTTGTTTTAAAGAAGTAATGCTATGCCTAAATGGGAGAGAAATTACAAGTTCACAACTTTTATATCCTACTCTAAAGACAGACAGTGGATTCAATTTCAAGTTACAATATATCAAGAAATTTAACAATGCTTTGTTTAATGAGATGGAGCATTAAAGAGGATCCAAAAAGTATAATGCAGTGTATATAATTTTAAGTCGAGTAAAATCTGCAATGGTTATCAGGACTGCAGATTTACGAACAGCAGGAATAGCAACATGATTTACAATCTGTTCATCAGCAGGTTAGGGGCAACTTTATCGGGATTTGCGATGAAATCTTTTAATCAAAGGTTGATTTACAGCTTACAAAATGGGAGATTAATCTTTGACACTCGTTTGTCGTACGGTGTCGATGATATGGTGAGTAGACATAAATGGATAACGAGATCGGTCACAATGGGAAGCAGCTTAATGAAAACGAATTTCAGAGAGACATACAATAAACAGAAAATATATAATAATAATGTAGGCAGGTCCGAACTACTTTTGTGTATGTAAATTGCAGTGAAATGATTTGGCTCTCAGTTGCAAATATTTTTCCGCTGCAAAATAGAAACCCTTGACGGTTCGGCCGTTAAGAAATCTATTTTTGCAATCAGAATAATGACAAGTGTTAAACTGGCCATTGCAGAACGTAGATTTTGCATTCGGTTAGTTCAATATTTCAAATGAACCCAAAGATAACATATGCTAATGAACAAAATGAATAAAACAAGGACTAATTTATTGCGTAGCAGAGCACACAACCTTGTTACGTACACGAAGTCAGAGATGGGATGACTGCTAATGATCTCAGTGAGTAAAGTATTGATTGTGAGTAATACAAACACAACCAAAAGGTTATAGTTACTTCCAGCTATAATTATACTGTCACAGCTCTAATTGTAAGGTTCCGATAGTCATATTCAGACATCTACTGAATTAGGGGCATTTTACGATTCATGAAACTTAAATGATGCTCCTGTTACTGGTCAAATTAAAAAACCCACCAAAATATGTATTTCCTAGAAATTCTACCTGTGATAAATGTTTACAAGGAAATTTAGTTTCTTATAATGTATTCATTAAATCAACTACAGAGTTGGAGAGTAACCAATACATTTCACATGAAGAAAAAAAATATTGTTGCACGTTCTACCCTCTCCCCAAACAATCCATCTATTCTTTCATGCCTTATTAATCCAGAAGATAGAAGACAAAAACAAAAAAAAAAAGCAACAAAAAAACCAAAAACCAAAACAACAACACATTCACGGCTGTATTAAATGGCACTCATTGATAACTGTTAAATTACACTTAGTACTATAGCTTACTCCTTAGCCATAAGTATAAAAAATCTCTCTCTCTCTCAAAATCTCTCTCTCTCTCTCTCTCTCTCTCTCTCTCTCTCTGTATATAACACACACACACACACACACACACACACACACACACACACACACATATATATATATATATATATATATATATATATATATATATATATATATATATATATATATATATATATATATATATATATGTGTGTATGTTAGAGCTTAGTATGTCAAGATATTTGCTGATAAAATCAAGAATCTTCTGGAAAGTATAAATACTGACAGTCTCGAAACACCGGATGAATAGCAAACAGTTATTTAAATTATAAGCAACAGAGGCAACCGTTTGAAGCTGGCGCAAATAAGTTATTGATCACCTCAAAAAAAGCAAGCTATTGTCAAGACTCCCAAAGTTTTAGAATGAATAAGGAAACGTGATCGCGACTTGAAAATTATATTTGTACAGGAACACATTAGGAGTGATGCTGGGCGTAATGTTAGATGATACAAGCAGCATATTAAACACATACCTTGTGAAAAAAACTTACGTTCAAGATATCATGATAGTGGCCTTAATATAAATATTATAAATCGTTCATCTAGATATGTCTTTTGTGTTTCAGTATATGTTAATGCCTCAGTCATATGTGTAAGATGAATGCATCATTATGTCAAAACTGCTCCTGCTGCTCTGTTTGCATTTGCTTTTAGTGTGTGTGTGTGTGTGTGTGTGTGTGTGTGTGTGTGTGTGTGTGTGATTTGGATTTTTAACGTAGCTTTAACAATTTTTCAGTCATATCGCTATGATATCTGCAGTGTGGCAGTTTACACTGATGTCTAGCACTGGAGCATCATGCCGCAGACATGTAGCATGATGTCCCACCCAGTCACATTATCGTGACACCTGGCCGACCAGTCCTAACACTAACCTGTTAATGCTGAGCGCCAAGCGAGGCAGCTGTTAGTACCATTTTTGTAAGTCTTTCTTATGACTCGGCCGGGGATTGAACCCACGACCTCCCGCATCAACCACTAGGCCACCGGAGCGGTATGTACTTTTAGTTGATTGTCAGAATAATAGCTCTTCATAACTAATAATATGTGTTGCAATATTCGACGTTAAATACAATTTGTTATATCTTAGGTCTCATCACTGATATCCTCCATTATTTCATGAGGACATTGTGCGGATAATAGACATCTCATTATACTCCTATATGGATCAATATAGCCATGTTTTAGATGTCTTTTACAAATTCCTCTTTAGGTTTGTATAATTATTTGAAAGCTACATATTGCTCAGTCAGTAGAGATTAAATCGGTCTGCTGATGAAGTCCTTAACCGTGAGGACGAAAGCTTCAGGTTAGCTTTCTGCATATTGTCTGTGTATGTGATTGAAAAGTTACAAACATTGTCAAATATGAATAATAATACTAAACAGTTAAGCTTTCACCAAAGTGTATGGATCATGTATTGTTGTATAAACCAGTACTTAATTAACATTTCAGTCTGTCCAACATTTGTTTGCCTAAACTAGCGAACAGCACAGCCATTCCAGCCTATACAGGGACTCTACCAGGTTCTCGCTTGACCGCGGACCGACAGTGTAAAATCATACAGGGTGAAAAATCCTACATGTGCAGGGTGAGGTTTAGTTTTTGTAGTTCTGCGTATTTCTAACCGTTTTTCGTACAAAACAATAACCATTAGGGAGTTTCCTCCATATCTGATTGTTATCTTTTAGATGGATCGAACAATAACTTGCTATGATCCATGGTCATTGCATCTTTGAAGTCACACGTAAACTATGTTGATCTATGTACATCTGTCTGTCTGTCTGTTTGATTAAGCGTCCATCTTTATTATCTCTGATCTCTTGCCTTTTATTGTTTCCACCTCTTCATTTTAAATGATGCATTGTCAGAATGTGTTCACAACTTTCTTACCAATGTTTTTAAAGCCGCATTGTGGCCACTACATGTTATCTAACACAGGCACGACACAGAAAAAATATACGGTTGTCTCATTTTTGCCTAATATCCTTTCAAAAGTTTCCCATAAAGTTGGTTCCCTATTTACCTCATGACTTTGCATTGGATATTATGTTTAAATTAAAGTGGACATTTTCATAAAGGTTGAGGTTTTTGCTTTAATTTCTAGGTTCTGCTTGGAGGTAGATATGAAGAGATATGTACCGGGATGTACTGTTTCAGCCCAGTTACTGGTAGCTGCCAGCTGGTAGTTCCACACGAGGGCACATCCTGTGCGGACGGAAAGGTTGTAGAAGAAACTGATTGACTGCAATTTTATTTTCGATTGATTACCATGTTTCTAAATATGATTAAATTTATTCATTTTCATGGATATCATTTTACGTAGCTATGTGACGACTTACTTTCCTAAATTGTGGAACGGGTCATGTTGTGTTCGCAAAGAGACCATTGTTTGCTGGCTCTTAAATTGATGGTTCCCGTAGTGAATTTACTGCATTAAAAATGTTATTCGTAAATCTTTAATTTCGTTTCAGTGGTGTATAAATGGTACTTGTGTATCGTCGCCTAGAGCACCGCTGTCTCCTGGTAAGCAATATATATATATATATATATATATATATATATATATATATATATATATATATATATATATAGATAGATAGATAGATAGATAGATAGATAGATATGATACAAAAGTTGGAAACATTGCCCTAAAAAATAATAAAAAATTGATGTCACAAAAGAAGAATGAGGCTGAATAAATTACAAATTAAGAGAAAAAGAAAGAAACAATAGATCTAAACGGATGCGTTACAACCAAACACATTATGCAATACAATTTTTCCTATAAGCCGAATTCGATGTGTGTCTGCATCTGCCCTAACCAATGTATCTCTCGTTTGGTCATTTTGATTGAATCAATATGTATTTTTCTCAGGGACTGGACTGAGTATCCGGCTGAGATGAAATGTTTGACGAGTTTGTGTTGAGAATGATTCTGGTTTGGATTTTGTGTTTGTTTATTCTTTACCTTAAGTCACCTCTGATGCTAGCATAATACACAGTAGAGAGTTTGAACGCAGGAAAGTAAATAACAGTTGGAATGACACATTTTCATTTCTGGTTGATACTGGAACTCCTGTTAAAGAATCCTTTTCCTACAAGTGAGCTGAACGTAAAACATGGAACTGAAGCAGAAACACAGCTGTAAAGACAGATGTTCTCTACTCTGAAGCATTATGTCGCAGACTGCTACTGTAAATCATACTTTTTAAATTAAAACTCTATTTGCTCTACAACAACAGCAACAACAGCAACAACAACAACGTTTTGATAAGACATTAGTATCTGCTTTCAAACTTTGAATTAATCACTACGAATGTGTTTACGCTGAGTTAATGATTCCTTTCTCTTATAGACAGATGTGTTCACGGCGATCAACCAGTGGTGGACTTCAGTCTTGAAGGCTGTCCTCCATACATAGCCAAATCCAAAGTTGAATGTTATAACAGGACTATCAGTTTAGCTTGTTGCCAGGCATGTTCGGCCGTATCATCGAACACTGAAGGTATATATATATATATATCTTGTTTTCCATTTCCATTTCCTGTACATATATTTCATAACTTCTTTTATTACTAAAAAGCCTGATTGGTCTACTAGTCGCTTATCGGCTGCATTTCACGTATTCTCTTGTTTTATTTATTTTGCATGCGTAAATCAGTCTTTCTTTATAAACAGAATTACTTTATTTGAATACATGATTTGTACAGACCGGTGGTTATTTATTTCCGTTCATGAATACTTTTATCATAAAAGCTGAGAGAATGCCTAAAATTTCAGAAGTTTGCAAGACAGACCGAATCTACTAAAAGGGTTAACTAGCGAGAGAAAGAAAAAGAGGAATAAACATGAAAACGAGAAACGTTCTTAAAATTAGAAAATTGCGCGCCTATTTTGTGTTGTCAAAATACTAAACGTTTATTGAAAAATCAAAGGCTGAGCGCTCTGATTCATTGTTTATTTACTGCACATCTATCGTACTGAGAACAATATTGTTTATATACGACACATGTCCTGACGTTAAAAGGGACAATGTATACAGTTCCAAATACATATTTTTCTGGCAAACCAGCAAAGTTAGTTATGCGGACAAAAGCTCCGTTCTAAATATTATGGTCGATTCAGTCTGTCCAATCACATATTGCATGTTTCTTCAGCGATAACTTTTTAATACGTAATCTGCTTTTAAAAATATGCCAATAACAAAATGCTTGTTCAGAACGACTACCGCAACTTCTCGATAAGGTCCAGTCTTAATAAAACAGAAGCTTCATCCCGTGACCAGTTAAAACTTATTCACGTTTTAGTTTTTGTGGAAATTCCGCATCACCTACGCCATGTACAATATATCGATATAAAGTCCGCAAACTATGCCATCACCTACGCCATGTACAATACATTGATATAAAGTCCGCAAACTGTTATCACCTACGCTATGTACAATAATACATCGATATAAAGTCTGCAAACTATGTTATCACCTATGCCATGCACAATACATCGATATAAAGTCCGCAAACTATGCCATCACCTACGCCATGTAAAATTCATTGATATAAAGTTCGCAAACTATAACATCACCTACGCTATGTACAATAATACATCGATATAAAGTCTGCAAACTATGTTATCACCTATGCCATGCACAATACATCGATATAAAGTCCGCTAACTATGTCCATCACAAACGCCATTCAGAGTAAATCGATTTAAACTTTACTCTTTGATGGAATTAAATAACTCGTAACAAGATTCCACGGGGAACAGTATTATAAGAAAGAAACCCCGCTGCGTGACTTTTTCCGCTTACAGATCATGTTGTTTTGTGCTAGTTGACCATTTCTATAATTGTCGTCCTTTAGAATGCTGTCCCTGTGCTTTTTTTAAAATCAGATTGCAAAAAAAGTATGTTTTCGCTAAAAGAATGAGGAAACGTGTATTTCAATTGAATTTAAACATGACATAAAGACGTTCAAGACATGGTAGATGAAAACTCATTTTGATTCAGGTGTTAATTCCTAAATTAAATATCAGATCCTTTCATACACACAAAAAAAGTACCCGTGGCAGTGAACTAGATAACACAGTGCTATAGATTTAATTGTTAGAGGTTGCAATGCTAGCTTTGAGATTTCCAGCTGAACTGTTTCAGTCTAGGTAAAAACATAAGTTGAACTACTTCATTCTGGGGAAAACCCAAGCTGGGCACATACTCAAGAAGAAAATTGGGATATGTGAGTTAACTCCTGAAAAGTAAAAACGCCACAGAATTGAGAACATCAGGGTGTCCTTAATTCTTAGGGTTCACTGTTTATACAACACTTCTGAATTGCTAGGATGCGAGTACGGGGATAGAGAAAACTGTTCCACCATTGAGGCCAGAAGTTGCTATAGCGACCAAGTATTTCGCAAATGCTGCAAGACTTGTCCATCTTACGGAACGGGAATTAAAGGTAAAATAGCATTTCTCTTATAATATATCATTCGTGGGAAATGCCTGATCGGTTGTCCAATCAGATATAGCTTTGAAACAAAGTAGCCAATTTAGACAAGTTTTGAGAAATAAACAAAATAAGAAGAAATCAAAAGCTGGTGATGTATTACAAGACGACAAAACCTTTCAAATTTATGTACGGATCTATGAAAATAAATTAAGGAGTCTACGTTTGAAGTAAAGAATAGAAACTCATTGCCAAAACAAGAAAAGAGACAGCTACACCAGCTTCATTGGTGTTGACCACACTATTTGACAAGATATATTTGTAGTCGTGCTTAAAAAAGAAACCGGAGTAATTTAAGAATTTTTAGGAATACAATTCCCAATTTTTTTATTTAAACAATTATAATTAGTGTAGGAAAAACTGATTATTCTACTATTTAAACTATTTAAATGGTCAAATTCAAACAAATATTATATATTAAGGTTAAATTGGTTGTATCCAATCACGTGTTAAAAGCAACTTTTATGTCTCAGTCTACTGTGACACATAGCTAATCAGTATCGATTATATATATATATATATATATATATATATATATATATATATATATATATATATATATATATATATATATAATATATGTATAGTTTTTACGCTGTATCAATGATATACCTCGAGATGTATAAATGTTTCATTAAAAGGAAACGAAGCTTGCTGAGTTTCCTTTTAATGAAAAATTTATACAACGAGTGCTATATCATTGATACAGCGTACATACTGTACATATATTTTATTTATATCACATACAAATACATATATTTGCCCTTCGAACGGAGTTCAGTTTTACTACAAGCAGCTGTGTATTGACCTAGTGAATGAACTCCTCTCATCCTCGAGTGGGTCCGCTACAAAATGTAGTTCTATGCATTGAGTGGCTATTTACAATCACCTCTGCATATTGATCAGTTGATTGTTTTCTTTTCTTGGTTTCTATTTTTCTCCACATTGATTATATCAATATAATACACACTTATGATTTAAACATGAAAGATGGTTTTAATGATAAAAGTACAGTAGAGCACTATTTACACTGGGATAGCTACGTCATTCACATGAAAGCCATTCACATACCGGCGCATGGAAATTAATGTGGAATAGAAACTAAGCCAACTGACAAACCAACAAGAGGTAATTAAAAGATTTTAAACTATTTACAGTTGATCTAAGTCATTATTCTGCTTTAGCAACAGTACAAACGACCATAACCCGCCTCTCTCTCTCTCTCTCTCTCTCTCTCTCTCTCTCTCTCTCTCTCTCATCCTTTGGTCGGTTTGACTTAACTTTTGCCATCATTCGTAAGTCCAGAGATATCGTGGGATAACACCAACGCAAATCCTCTACGTTCGTCATTTCATAGATTAAAATCCCGTATCTTGCTACGATGAGAGAGAGAGAGACAGAGAGACAGAGAGAGAGAGAGAGAGGCCTTTGGACATTTTCATATTTAAATAATAATCGATTATTTAGAACATTATTGTATGTTTAAAAAAAAACAACCTACAAAACAACATTAAATACATCACAGTATGTGTACCAAGTAACCGAGGAATTTATTGGTTTGCAACTTTGTATCATTGATAAACACTGTAGATAAATCCCAAGGAAAGTGCACACGTATCGTTACGACCAATCATATTTTTGTAGGTTACTTGGTGCAATTTATGTTTCAAGGTTTTTTATCCAGCCCAAATTCCTTTTCTCTCTCACTCCACATTTCTGCGCAGTTTGTCCGTTATGCATGAGAGGGGAGGGGAGAACAGAAAGCAGAAAGAATTGTGATGAAAATGTGTACCATATAAATTAATTTAGGAAACGGGATTATTAATACTTTTCATCGTTATTTTCATACGTCACTAGTGACTAATGTGTCTAAATTGATCATTGATCTCGAATCAACTGCAGACGCTCGCGAGAATGTTTATATACGCGTATTATTGCGCCATGGGCGGATCACAATTTGATATACCAATAGTATTGGTATATCAAATTGCTTTATACCAACACTTTAAATGCATGTTATTTTTTAATGTATGTGATATATATATATATATATATATATATATATATATATATATATATATATATATATATATTCCCTTTTACTATTAGTATGTCTCTGGTGACCTTTGCAGATTTATGATTGAAAATTACATACATGTAATACTTTCATTTTGTGCACTTCTCACTACAAGTTTATGCGCAATTAGACTTCATAGGAACTTTCCATATCCTCTGTGTCTTGCAGATTGCTTGTACGGAAACCGAATCGCATCATGTGCCTTAATATCTGCAAGAGACTGTTACGATGAAAACGATAACATGGAATGCTGTCAGACCTGTCTCTCATATAAAAGAGACGACGCACGTAAATCTTTCCTCATTCTTGTTTATTTCATTTGCTGTTTCTATCATGAAAAATGCATTGTCCATATCTACATTTGCTCAGAGCAATCAGTCATCGATAAGTCTGGCTTATAACAAATATCTCTCAACCCCTCTCCTACCGATAAAAAGTACGACAACAAACAAACAAAAAATCAAATTTGGGCTCAGTAGGTCAAAGGTAATTGTCACTGTTGGTAGTTATAATTTTCTTTAGTTAGCCCCAAACGGTTAAGTAATTGATTGCTGATGATTGTTGCAACAAAAACAGGTTGACACCGTTAGTCGCAGAGTTTTAGCATCAAGACCAGTATATTTTGTAATACCTTCTATCTGTCCGTTTACCTGTTCCATACTATAATATTTCATTAATCATCTGCAAGACGCGGGAGGTGGGGTGGGGGGTGGGGGGTGGGTGTGGTGGTGGTGGTGGGTGGTGGTATTAAAACTTTTCATATAAAGTCATAGCAGGAAGCTACTTCCTATTTGCAATGGATTCTAGGTTATGACCCTTGGTGACTATTTCTAAACACACACACACAGACACACACACAGACACACATACATCTAAATAAGGGGACGAGTCGGTAAGTTATGCATCAAAGCCTGTGGATTTGAATTTATCTCTAATTGATATTTGGATCAGTAGATGGCCAATAATGTACGGAATTGTCGCCAAAATCAGAATTTTTTACTTTTCCATATGTTATTGTCGCTGTAATTCAAAATAGGTTATCGTTAATTTATCAGATTATATATATATATATATATATATATATATATATATATATATATATATATATATATATATATATATTGGTATTGCTTTAGGCGATATTATAAAAAGTATTTTAATTTCTTTATCTGGATATCAGTAAAACATATTCCAAACATCCAAAAACATTTTGTCAGTTTTGAAAAGCCATATAGGCATTTTAGGGTGCCGCAAAGTTCTGGTGCATTTACAAATGTTGTGAACATCTGGAGCCATAATACCAGTGTGCTACTTTTTAATTGTCCACACACGATCTGGAGCTTTACAATATTAATAATGGTTGCTTCTATTATTACAGTTTTTAAAATTAGTGCTTCCATATTTTTTTTTTATGAAACGATAGTAACACTGACAGTTACATAGAGCGTATCACGAGTTTACGCTTTTACTGTACCTACGTGGACCTTAAGTTCTAACCGTAACATATTATGGTACAAAATTTGTTATAGTCTAAAAATGAAATTTGAAATTATCACAGTATTGCTACCTTCTAAATCACCTGCATGATCGAACATGATTCTTATTAAAATACATTCTTTGAAAAAATATGCGTAGAAGAGCAACACAAAGCATGTATAATGTGTGATAATTAAACTCCCCTCTCCAATCCCGACACATATACACAACGCATGCGCGAGTGACCGTGCGCATACTACGCACTTGCTATTTGAAGAACGTGAGTTTAACGAAGAACCTAAAATGAAATATAGTTTGTCGTTAGAATGTATTTCAAATTATTTTTTTCCTCAGACATAAAGAACAAAAGAACATTATATATCTACTTATTTGCATTTATAAAAATTATGTTAGTATTATCAAGCAGTCTCCTGTACACCAAAGGATAGCACTTTCTGTATATATATATATATATATATATATATATATATATAT
>JAECUM010031478.1:0-12149 GCA_016617855.1 Megalonaias nervosa | reverse complement strand
ATATATATATATAAGGAAATCCGGTGGTCGATTGCTAACGCGTTGGATTCTCATGCTCGAGGTCCTGAGTTCTATTCTCGTGACCGGCACATTGCCGGCGAGGGCGAAATTATGTCAAAATTCTCTTATTAGTGGGGCTCCGCCGCCCCGTCTACGTTTAACAGAAATTTGTACACTCTCCACCATGTCACTTGGTGGGTGTGTTTTTTCACACTCCACGGGTTGATTATGGGGGAGAGTGTGCAAATTTCTGTTGAACGTACAGAAGGCCCGTTTGCATGTGCTGTCCCTGTAAATATATGTAAACATGTAAATATATGTAAATACGTTACTGTAAATACGTTACTGTAAATATATGTAAATACGTTACTGTAAATATGCTTGCTGTAAATACGCTAATGTAATTAAGATTCTGTGTTTTGTGCTGTCCTTAATTAAGATTATATGTAACTGTGCCGTCTATAAAAAACCTTGTATATAATTGCTGTATAATTAAGATTATGTATATAATTGCTGTAAATATGCTTGCTGTAAATACGCTGCTATGTGTTGTGCCGTCCACAAAAACAGTCCTTTCTAAGGACTATTATTTTTATTTTATTAATATTATTCTGATTTTATTTTAAACAAACATTTATAATATAATGAATTCTGAAAATATTAATGTTATTATTTCTGCGATTAAAACATTACAGCATAACGGTATAAATATATCTGATAATCTTAATCCTGAAAACATTCTGTGTGATTTTGAAGCATTAGATCAACGGAAATTAGAGAATAGATATACTTTGCCATCTGATTATAAATTCATGAAGTTTATCCAGCAGGCAATGTTACAGTCGCTGGCAACAGTTACAGATAATCAGGTAAAGCTGTTTGTACCTCTCTCACAAGCTATTGACAAAATTAAGTTAGAATTATCTCATGAATACGAACAGAAAAAGATTGTGAACTTTCGTGTAAGACAGTTGAGGGAGAATTGTGAAAATGATACTGAAAGTGATAATGAAGGTGAACCCCTTGACTCTGTCAAGGACGTAGTCAATGTGGTAATGGCTAAACAAAATCCCTGGCAAAATTGACAGAGTATACAGTTTATTTACTTATAATATAATAATGTTTTTTTTCTTCTGTTTTTACGATTTACCCCAGTAAAAATTTTTATTCTGATCCGAGTTAGATTCGGATATTTTTTTTTCGTTTTACTCAGACGCATTATGATCGTACATATAGATTTATACTTAAAACCTCATTTCGCAAATCCAGAATGTGTCCAGCCTGGTCAGTAAGTTTGAAATGTATCCTTGATAATAGCGGATTATGTACACGTAGATAAACGGGGTTAATTGGCTCAGATACAATTAACCACCCAGGCGGCGCTTGAGGTGTGAATGAATATAATATATATCCTTGCTCCACAATGCCACTGTGGTGGCTAGACTTAGAAAGATCTACTTGATAGCTGCCATCAATTACATCACATACTAGATTGATGGCGATCGTTGATGTTATATTAACAATACCCGGCGAGATATGACGGCCTCCACCGTATGGATTGTTATTATGTTTAAGTATAACCGGTGGCGGGGCTATTTTTTCCATGATTCAAGTATTTTTGGAAAATATTCATCGACATTAATAAAATCAGGAATATTTACTTCAGATATAAGATTATTTAATACTATTTCTTTAGCATTATCAGGGACAATAATTATTGATTTAAGATGATAATATACATTTCTAGTTAAAATGTGTTTAAGATAATTAAAATCATATAATATTGAATTTAAGTGTCGAATTCCTTCAAGAATAATTTCTTTTGTGTCGTTGCTGTAATGTTGTATTATGTTAGTAACATGATTTTTAATAACATTGAAAAATAACTAAATTCATCATTCGTTGCTTTATTTACAGCAATGATAGGTATTTTACTAAATAACCATGATGGAGGTCCTTTTATGTAAATTTATTTTAGATTAGGAATACTTTCAGCGTTATCAATAAAAAATTCATTGACGGTCCATGGATACATTTTTCTGTAATTGGGAATCTCCTTAAATCTTTTTTCGCTTGTCTTAAATTCTTCTAGTTTTGGTTCTGTAGAATCGCTAGCGATTCCTAGGGAAACATCAGGCCATCCTAACACTGATTTGATTGAACTTTGATAATTATCTACAACATAATCAGGGGAATTTATTTCAATCGCCGCTGAAAATGTTGGTTCGTAAACAGTAATTGCTATTTTAGATTCTTTTCCTGTAATATATTTAATTCTGCGTTGGAACTCATCATTAATTTGTTCTATTTGATAACTGCCCGTTGAAATTCCAACAACTTGCCAATCAGGAGTTCCATCAGGTTTATTCTTATTCGCAAATACCAGTGAATTGTTTGCTGGTAGTCCACCAAACGATTTCAACCTGATATTTGGCCAACTATAATAAACCCGTAATTGCGCTAATGCTATTTCACTTGCTGAAATTGCAGTTGGAAAGTTAACGCTAAATTCAGGATTGGTCGAACTTAATGATATCATTGTTGTTTTTGACGGCGTTGTATTAGTGACGATTTGTTGTAATAGTTCGCGCGATTCTCGGAACGCATTCGCGTTCTTATCTGACATTATTATTACTGTTATTATTTTAATAGAACGCTCTGCATTCTCTCGGGAATTCAATCATCCACTTTATCACAAGTGACTTCCTCACTAAATGCTTCATCATAGGTTTTCATTATCGTTGCGAACTCCTCATCAGATATTTTTACCATCGCTGAGATACGACGAAATATATGACGATAGTTTAGAATAAGATGTTGTTACTGTGTGTAATTTTATTATATACTCGTGTAATTTATCATTTGTACATGTAGATATCTTCTTAGCGATAATACTGAGAATGCCTGCGATAGTCGTTGAAGTTGAAACGACAATTGTTACAACTGCAGGTGCTGTCATTGTTATTGTTGATAATAATAATCCGGTTCCAGCAATAACAGCAGAAACTGAGCAAACAATTATATCAATAACAACCATACGTCTGCGATATTTTTTTACTTTTACTGTATAATCGTCAATGATATTTTTTAGTTCAATCTGACACTTACATATTTGATCGTATCTGTGACGTTGAACGTCGATTGGGGTTTGATTCATTATACAATGACGTTGTCATCTAAGTAATTAATTGAGGAGTTTCAGCTACGAATTCCAGACACCACCAGTAACGTCTCGGGGGCATTTCCGTTGATGTCAACGGAAATGTTTCTTTGGTATTCTTATTTAGCATTACCAGTAGAGGATTATAATGTACATTCGGTGATGATGAAGTGGCCGCAGTAATTTCCAAACCATACATGGACAGACTGCATAACCCAGTTACTTCTGCGGTATATTCGAGAGTGTTATCGCGCAGTGTCCATGTTGATGATCCTGATGCTACTGTGTACACAAGAGAACGCAACGCGTTCTGGTGTGGAATTTTAATCAGATTCGTTTTTTCAATGATATTAGGAATTCCACTAACAATATCGTTGATTTTTGTGTTAATGTCAGCAAGTTTTATGTCAACAGTTGGTGGACTTCCCAAAAATTCATTAATAGATCTGTTTATGTTTCTACGAAAATTTAGAAACGTTTGTACGTGATTGGAAAAATCAGTTCTAAATGCGGTCATTTCATCATTGATTGTTGTTAATGATGTCACTTGATCGCTAGTGATCTTAATATTGCTATCATCGACGTATTTTTTCGTTGCAGCGTCGAAATCTGATTCTGGTGTTCTGAGATTATTAATACCATTATTATTCATGTTGAGAAATGCACGCATTATACCATCGTTGACTAATACATACTTAGATTCTTGATCATCGACGTATTTTTTTGTTGCTGCGTCTGTATCTGCGGTTGGGTTTCCAAGGTATGTAATTTTATTTCCATTCGTGATAATGTTACCAGTAAATAAATCACCAGCTCGCTTGATAAAATCGTTAACTGACTTACCGGAATCTTCTATTTTACCTTGATCAGCAAAAGTAACGATATTATTAATAACCGCAGTGGGAATTCGTATAAGTACATCTGACAGTTGTATATTACTTGTCTTTAATCGTCCTTGTTTATCTTGAAAAACAACGACTTAATTTTGATCCACACTTGTGATATTTAATAAATCATCGATTTCATTTCTGAGCTGATCAAGAGTTGCATATTTAGATAAATCGACTTTCTGCTGAGCTTTGCGAGAAGATCTTCCATAAATATCTACCATTATATTTACTAATATCTGTTTAAAATGTCTGCAGAACGCAGAGCGTTCTAACGCGATGCGTTCTGGCTATGCCTGGTGGTGGTATATTCGTGTTCGACTTTATGAGGTGGTTTTCCTGGCGGTGCCAGTGAAATTGCGTCGAGTACAGCGAGTGCTACGACCAGAGTTTTTATCGAGATTAATAATACCAGTTTCAGAACTGCTAGCAGTTCTAGGTAATTGATCATGCATAAAAACACCTCTGAAGTTTTTTATTTTTAATTTTTCAGCAGCATTAAGTAAATCAAAATTAGACATAGGAAGAATCATCGAACTGTCCCGGGCAGTCTTAGACCTTTTCCGTACCACGAATATGGGGTCCCTGGAAGTCTTAGACCGCGACCGTATACTGGGCCTGATAATCTTAGACGGCCCGGCTGTGGCACGTTTGGTGCTCTTAGACGTCTTCCATGTTGTTTTGCCCGTGATCTTTTTTTTAAAAAGTTTTCTGCGTGTATAATTCCTTGACCCGTTGCTTTCTTTAACGCCATTCCAGGAGCGGTTCCAACAGCGCCTAATGCAGCTGCTTTTGCAACAGCTGAGGCTGCAGCAGCTATTATCGCTGGTAACGAGGCAAGAAGTGGAAATATACCACCCGTTTTAGCGATGTCTTTAATGGCACTCGCAGATAGATTAAGTTGTATGCCAGTCTTTGATTGTTTGGCTTCACTGAAGTGTTTATACTGGCGTTCTGATAATGATAGCTTATTCGGACCACCTGCGATTTGTTCTCGCTTTAGTGATATCTTTACCGCACAATTATTTTTTGATGATGATTGTAGCTTTTTAACCTGACCAGGAGTCAGACTGACATTAACATGTTGATATGACATTTATAACTATCATCATTTTTTAAATCAGGATCTAATTACATATTTTCTACTGGGGCATCAACGACTCGCATTCGTCCACCAACACCTTCAAGTAACATTGATTTATCGCTGAGTATAACAGCGATTGCTCTGTAATTAGCAGTAACTCCTCGTAACACACGAGATCGAAACTGTATGTCAACGACGGACTGTCTGGTTAAATCTAAATGTTCCAGCGAAAAGTAATAAATCGGATACAGCGTTGTAAAATCTAACTGTGATATTTGTAAACCAGAATCAACATTTTGATCACGCCCCATGAATGTCATTAATCGATGATATGCACGTGCAACATGATTTTGTTCAAAATTTAATAATATATCTTCAGCTGGTTCTTGATGTCCATTTATTCTCAATGAAACTTCAGAAACACCGAGTTTATCAAATATCATTATGCTGTGGTTTTGTGAATTTACTCGTGCAGCATCTTGTAATGCAATAAATATATGTCTTGGTGCTGAAACACCTTGCTGAGAAGCTATATGCCAAGTAAATAAACCATTAACAGCGCATCTGCACAGCATCTGTGGTCATTGTTAACCATGACAGCGCTGATTTACCACCTTGATCCATAAAAGAAAGTAAACGTTCTTCTTCAAGTATTGTTGGAGTCATTACTGGCATCCACAATGAAAGTTTTGTTAAAACTACTTTTCCAACATGTTGTTCTGGATTAGCTGCTGGTATAACACGCCATATTGCATCATCATCTGTAGCCTTTCGTACGAGTACAACTGTATGCTTGGCTCCGAAAATAACTTTTCTAACATTTCTACAAAATCCAAATATATGTGATAGTGGAATCGCACATGAAAAATTTCTGTTATTACCTTGTAACATTGTTTTACGCGTCGCAAATCCTAAGTTGAATCCTGGATTGACTCTTTGTAGCGTTGAAAATGCTGCAGCGGGTCTAACTATCATTCCTGCTGGTTGTGGATCAACTGCACTGACTAATGTCAATTGTATTAATAAATGTTGTCTGTTATCTGGATGATCAGTTGTATCCTTGGTAAACATCATTGACGGACCAGCTGATCTTGAATAATCATCGCTGTATCTTGCTAGACTTAATATTGTTGTAGCAACATCAACATCTTTCTGAATTGTTTCAATATTTTTTCCATCAATCATATACGTAGCGCTGTCAAACAACGCCATAATACCATTATTAACAAAACCAATCATATAATTTTCATCCATTGCAGCATTATTATCTGCTCGCAAAATTTCTCCTTCTACTTCAGTAAGTGCCTCAGCGGGTAAGAAATATCTGCTTGTATCCTGAACCTGTAGTTCAATTCGTCCACGCTGATCTGGAATTCGTGCGTCATAAGAATAATACTGATAATCGCGCACAGACTCATCTTTAAGTGCTGGTGCGTCCATGTCAAATGCGGGATCAGACATACGCTTGAACATATTTATTATTATCGTCTTCGTCTAACACGATGACCGCTTCCAGCTATCAGACTAGCGATTATATTTTTTCTTTTTCTGACATTGGTACACCAGCTAACTCTGCTAGTTTTTGATTAGCAGCTTGATTTATTATTTTACTGACATTTGCGGGCATCACATCAGTACTGGCCAGTTTCACTGTGGAGTGCTTTGCACTCTGCTGAAGTTTTCGTCGTATTAATCGCGCTAGTCTATCCTTGATTGCTGAGAATGCTTTGCTTGCAACATCACCAACAGCGCCAATATCTTTTTCACGAACAACGTCAATAGCTTTCATTCCCAGTTGCTTTGCAAGCGGTATTGCTTTTGGGGCTATCCTTCTAAATAGACCCTGAACAACATCACCTAGTCCATCTCCGTAGATCGTTTTGTATACTGGTAATCGTGAATTTATTACTTTGACCATGGTTGGTCTGCGTTGAGTATTATATATGATCATCTTATTATAGTCACTGCATCTAATTACATACTTAATCACTGTGATAATCATCGGCGATTTCATTAATAAGGGACCGATATACATTAATATCCATGATACCGCCTGTAAATAATCGTTTACAAATATCAGCTGCTTCATTAATGATTTCTGGGGAATTATTACCAGCTCGTTTTCCTCCAATGAGAATTTCTAATCGATCAACATCAGCAAGAACGTTATTAGGGCAAGTAATAAGACCACTCCGAGAAGTGAGACCACTTCTAAGACCACTTCTAAGACCACTTCCAGTTGCGCCATGAGAATTTGTATCTTTTGGTAGTGCTTTTCTACTTGGTTTCGGTGGTGTTTTTGGTGATTCTGGATATTCACGAAGTGATTGCTCAAATGGTTTTTGTTGTTTTCGTATTTTTTGTTGTTGTTCTGGTGATAATTGTATAAACAAATTATAAGCACTTATTGTACTAAGAAATTCCTGATAATATGGACCATCATCTCGGGCCTGACTAAGATTATACTTTATGTGAAGTATCCATTTATACCAAGGTTCACGACCAATACGTTTATAAGCATATTTAGGTTTTAAAAATTGTCTTCGATTATTATAGCCTTCCACAGCAATCTCAGCTAATTCTTCTACATTTTTAGTCGCTTTAATATCAGTAATAGCATTTTCTAAAAATTGGTCACTTATATCAACTTTTTCCTTCGCTTCTTCTTCTATTTCTTCTGGTTCTGGTTCTTCTATACGATCCTTTATATCACCTATTTCAACACGAGCTTGGTCAATACCTTCAAGTATTTCTCGCATTGGCTGAGCAGCAGCTATTTCACCTGGGAGTTCTTGTAAAATCCTTTTTGTTTTCTTAGTTCGCTCTGCTATTTTTCCAGTTGCTTCAGTGGTTTTCTCTAATACAGGAAGAAGACCTATAGTTGTTTCTGTAATAGGTTTAAATAATCGTTTTGTATCCTCTGCAAATTCAACCTGAGATTTCTGACGCACTTGTAGTTGTTGTTTGACAGAATTACGGACAGGTAGATATTTTTTAATTGCTTCTAGTCGCTCACGAGCTAATCTAGTTGTGTGAGATTCTCCTATCATTATTGATATATCAATAATGATTTAATTATAGCAGCAGGGAGGGTGAACGACCAGCGTTGAGTGACCAGCACGTAAACACACCATAAAATAAAAACGCGCGTCAGATGATGTAACAAAAAGAGCTAACCCAATTAGAGAAATCTCATGGCCTGACAGGTTTTGGTTTAACATTATTGACCTTGAGATTTCATTTTCGTAGGAAGGTTTATTTTTCATAAATAAGATCTCCATCATAAATGGTCTGTTCATCCTCCCTGCTGCTCTCTGGATTACCTCCATGTATACATTTTACCCCGCTCCTTAACCCTCAATTAGCCTCGCCTCTCTAACTGTATGACCGTCATTCCAGCGGATTCTGATTAAAAATCAATCATGCCTCCAAACAAAAGCATCACTTCCATCGCAGGTTAGCGATTCATTGTGGGCCTAGCCCATACGTCAAAGTTAATTGCCACGTGTCACGATGACCGCGATTCTCTTCCGTTATGGTGCAGCAATAGTCTTCCAAAATTCACTCCGTTACAAGCTGTAGTATTCTATCAGCTATTACAGTTTGTTGAAAAGGTCCACATTTTCTCGAACGTAATTGCTATTTTATTCAGCTTTGCTAAATATGTTTCCTTTATGTAACTTATACAATATCGGTCTTTTGAAGCACGGCCTGACATATAAATTTTGGAAATCGCAATATTTTGGTGTATCATTCCTAACCCATGCAATAAACAATGTCCAAATATCTAAAAAATAATTGAGCTATCATAAGATAAGTGTTCAGTATATTCGACCTCTTGTTTAAAACCCTATACACTGTTATAAATCTATAGGTCGACAAAGTATAGTTGGCGCAGTGGAAAATTTCACGATGTTTGCCATAATTATAGAAGTAATTAATTTTGCCCCAGGTGTACCAATTTGGGGAACAATCTTCAAGTTAACTCAAAACACTATCATATTGCTGAATAAGAATTCCGCAGAAAGCATGATTACCATTTGAAAAGTTCGAAGCTTGATAATTAAATGTAAGAAATTTTTACCGCCTGAAAAAATATTAACTTAATCTAGCTTTGGCTGAGCCTTTAGAACAGAACTTCAAATTGCTCTGAGCCACGGTTAGATTAGTTTGATACAAGTGTAAGAAAAATCAGATTCCAAATGTTTATTACATAAAATAATTATATCTTCAGGGAAAGGCAGATCTGATCCCGAATCCAAAGATAATATTGTTGGAATCGTATGCAGTTTCCGGCAACAAATGACAAAGTAAACACTTTTTCTTCACCGGAATCTACATTTACTAAATCATGCATATGCCAGAAGCAGTGCGACTCAGATTCACTCATTGCATTAACCCAAAATTTAGCTATATTAAGTTTAAACCGGTCGAGAGTGTCGACTTCCACCCTGCGTGAGAATATCAGCTTCCACCCTGATCTTGACAGGTGTTTGATTTGTGTTCGTACAGATGGTAGTATTGTTTTAACCACTGAAGCGACCGCTTTTTGTTGTCGGGATATCTGTTTTCCATTTAACTCTTTATTTTGGGTATATGCGGAGGTTAATCCACGAAATAAAATACCTATAAATATGCAAACTTGTACAGGCAAAACCACGAAATTGAATGACCAAAGAAATGTGCTTGTTTTTTCATTATTTGTTTTGTTTGAGTATTTTGCTTGCTTGTTTGTTTGTTTCTTTCTTTTTACAGCACTACATAAACTGTAGGCTACAGTCAAAATTATACTACAGTAATATATTTTGCAAAGTTCATGCGAAATCAAGGTTTTGCGAATAGTAGGTGGGGTTTTTTTTTTTGTTATTACGGGGGTAGGTGTTATTTTATTGTTATTAACAAAACAAACAAGTGCATCATTCAAATGAGAAAGAGACTTCATGTCGAGGTGATTTAGTAGGCACGGACGCCTCAAACACCTGTGTATAATTGGTTTTGAAACAATAACAGTGCGACATATTAGTTCCATTGAGGGGTTCAAAAGGCTGCACAGTATGAAATGTTTCTAAAATAGCAGGCATGCACTCATCCGCATTCAAGTCATTCATATTTTAAAGTAATAAAAATTCATTCAAATAATTAGTATCCGCTTATTATAAACAACACTCCACGTATTATTCATTAATCATATGGTTTTTGTTGTTCTTTTCTTCCCCCTCACATTGTTCCTTTTATTGTCAAGATGATAGCGATGAACGCTTCTTGGATTTAACTGTCATTCTTATTTATCCTATTTCAGTCATTGTATAAAATATGTATGCCATGGTTCTATGACGGCTCATCGATTGCTTGCGCAAAATATTTGGACACTGCAAAGTTATCAAAGTTCCCTCAATGACATTAATATAAACAATCCATAGCAAAAGTGTTTTCTGTATTCATTCGTGCGTTTTAACGTGTTTGAATGTTTTGAGTGTATGCGTGATATGATATTTGTGAATATAATCCATTATTTTTGGATATATGTAAATATAACCCATTTTTAGGATATTTGTAAATATAACCCATTTTTAGGATATTTGTGAATATAGCCCATTTTTTTTAAAAAAAGGATATGAGTGAATATAACCCAGTTTTAGGATATTTGTGAACATAACCCATTTTTAGGATATTAGTGAATATAACCATTATTTCAGGATATTAGTGAAATAATAAATTTTTAAGATATTGTGATTAGAATACACTTTTATTATAATTGTGAACATAACCAGTTTTAGGACATTTGTGAATTAACCAATATTTTAGAATATTTGTGAATATAACCCATTTTTAGGATATTAGTGAATATAACCAATATTTTAGGATATTTGTGAATAAAACCCATTTTTTTTTACGGTATTTGTGAACGTAATCCATTTTTTTAAAAGGATATTAATGAATATCAATAGTTTAGGATATTTGTGAATATAACCCATTATTTTATATTTGTGAACATAACCCATTTCTAGAATATGTGTTAAAAAGGGTTCCGGCCCTATAGGGACAATGGGAATTTAACATGGGGAAATTTAACGTGGGGAAATTTAACACGGGTGGTTCAATAGCGGAACAAGGGAAAGTTTAACATAGGTTGGGCCTGTCTAGGGACAATAGGAATTGACGTCATGGTACTGGACACTGGCAACAATATGGTAAGTGGCTGACCTCAATTGGGCCGAACACTGGCAACACTGTGGCAAGGGGCCGACATGAATACGCGTTAGTCTAGGGACAAATATATAGACATGGACATAGAGACGTGGTTAGAGACAGGGCTAGAGATATAGATAGAGACAGATATACATATTGTAACGAGGAAACCCATGGACTTCAATTTTCGTTTCGTTATTTAATATTTCGTTTCGTTAAAGTTTATGTTGTGATTTTAAATGTTTGGCGGGCTTTGCAGTTCCATATAACGTCTTAGTTTTGGGTCACCTGATTCCGCCTGGGTATATTTACGGACCAACTGTGGCTGATATGGTGGTGTTAGGAAGCGATATAGTGTGAAGACGTCCCCTGTAGTGTAGTAGTATAACCACCCCGCCAGAGCAAGCACATTTGGTCGTATTTCGTTGGATTGGAGAGAGCCAGGCCAGGAATCGGAAAAGAATAGGGAGAAGGTCTTTCGTCGACCAAAGGCCCGGCGCTACAAGGCTGCGACCAAGTCTGTGACCAAGACTGCGACCAGTTGGCGACCCTGCGACAAGTTTGCGACCCAGTCGGCAACACACAAATATTGACTACCGATGATTTTTTTGCTTCTATGCTTTTTTGTTCTTTTTTATGCAATCGAGTCGAATTTGAAGCGCTCCAGCAAAAGACCCACAAAAGCCAACCACTCACAATTTGAACATTTACTCGGCTCGGTTGAATAGCTGTCCAGTAAAATGTAAAGATACAAGCAAATTTAATTAAGATCTCAACCTACATAAATACGTTCCAGGAATTATGCATGTATCTCAATATAATTAACAAA
>JAECUM010031477.1:0-27705 GCA_016617855.1 Megalonaias nervosa | reverse complement strand
CCCAGTGCTAGACATCACTATGAACTGTCACACTGCAGACATCGTAGCTATATGACTGAAAAATTGTTAAAGTTACGTTAAAAATCTAAATCACACCCACCCACCCACCCCGTGCTGATACTGATTGATATTTTGGCATAATTCGTCCATCAGTATGATCTAAGGTTCGGAGGGTTGCGGGTTGATTTATCGTATTTCCATTTAAAATCCAATTAATTCTATTTTGACAACCGCCGAGGATAGATAATCGAAAAATTTTAAAATGCAAGTTTAAATTCATAGTAGTTATATTTATATAGTTAACGGTACGATCCTGTTGTAAAAGGGCCGTTTTTCTACTAAATTGGAGGTTCCTGAACTGCTATGGTATTCTGTCGCCAGTATTATAACCTAAAACGTTATATAGTCACACCTGCTTGAGAGGTCACATTATATAGTCACACCTGCTTGAGAGGTCACATCCATGAGGCAATTTCTGGTCTTAAGGTCAATGTTCCCACCCTGATCATGACACCAAATATTTCGGCCGTACGACTTCGAATGAGTTCATCAGAAACCATACATTATACTTTTTTAATTTGATTCTAACTGCTAGCAGATTATCTATGTAATTACAATCATTTAATCTAGGCGCAAGAACAATTTTTACAACAAAAATCGACTAAGTCCAATGCTTTTACATTCGGTTTTGAATTGACCCCGGTTCACATGTAGTTGTACGGTTCAGGTTACTCGTCGGTAACCTGATGAGATTACATTAGCAATGGTATGAATATTTTTGTGCGAGTGCATTCCTGAAGAGTTGTTTCAAAATATTTGTTTTGGACTTTGTCATATTCTATTGAAATTTTAGAAATTAAGAAACAAAAATAGTTTTTCTTGCGACAGTTTAATACATATTTTTACCTGCTTGTGCTAACATGAACCTTTTCATGAAAGACCACATATGCTCAGCATTCGATGTTGAAAGATCCAGGCTCATTTACGCTGCAGGTCCAACGTCACCCACAAGCTACGCAAAAAGACAGCTTTCAATTTGCTCCTCAAATTGGGATCTTACATTATCATGTTTATAATACAGCGATAAAGACAGTCAAAAAGATGGACAATTACCCATCAGTGTTAACACCGAGCACACGGAAACATTTACATTCTTGTAAATAAGAGACTAGGAGTACTTCAGATTTGAGGAAATCCTCAAAATGCCATCAAAGATAAAGCAAGGCTCTTACCAAGATAACCTAATATCCATCTTTATTAAAACACACCGGCATATGTACTAGTACGTACTGAATCAATTACCGAGGAAATAACTCTTTGTACCTGAACTGGAGCCTACCCGCAAGCATTCAAACTAGCTAAAGAAAACACTGTACATATAGGTGGCAACAAAACCGCCCCTCTGGTCAAAGACCTATATAAATTCCCCTCCTTCTTTCCAACTATTTGAAAAGCATGCTACCCACTATTTTCGTTGTTACTTTATTAAGTATAGCCTTTTACACGCAACTCAGTCAGGTGTCCGAGCCCATCACTCTGTCGAGTTTTTCGTTAAACTTGCAGATAAATGGATAAATTATGTTAATATTATTGATATTACCTGAACACTATATCGTTGTTTAAAGGAAGGACTGGTTATTGTGGACCACATTAGTTTGCTTGTTAAAAACTGTTTGTATAAGAAATGCTCACATTAGATTCTGTCTCACTTTTGTGTGTGTGTGTGTGTGTGTGTGTGTGTGTGTGTGTGTGTGATCATATCTCAATAATTGTGAACAATTGTTTCCGATAATAATTTCAATCTTTATAGAGAAGAACCCACGGCGTTCAACAAGAGTCTGATTTAGACCCCATTCTATTTCTAGTTTATACTATACATACATGATCATGCATCAAACACGATCCTGTCAGATATTCAACCATTCCGTTAATGTAAACGCTCGAATAAACAATTACAGAGGACGCTAATCAGTTCTGAAATACACAGCATCATAGAAATGTTCTTTGAAAATATTGATACCCTTGTCACTAGTTTTTATGTTATATCTTGTCACTATTATGTGTGTATTTGTCATGAATATCTGCCTATATTTATTTGTATATTTTTTGTCACAATGTTTTGGGGTTTTGTTCTGTAAATAGTTGCAGACCTTCTTATCTCTGAATAGTAGAAAAATGATGACCCTCAAACATTTGGTCACCGCCTTTCTTTTAATTCAGAAAAAAAAAAAAAATTTTTAGTAAGCATTAAAGCACCTTGTCTTTGGAAACGCGTAGATATGCTATTGTACAAAACGTTTCCTAAACGGTTTAAGACGTTTTTATTTCAGTATTTGTCTTTGTTTCCTGTTTTGAAAAAATGTTATAACAAACAAGGAACATACTAACTCTTTAAGTCGAATTACTCGAATCTTTAACAATTTAAGACGTGTTAGTAGCATTGCTAACCTTTGCAACATTTAAGCACGTGTAGTGCTACATATAATAAAACACCCGTTCAGTCTCGTGTAGTTGTTGTTGTTGTAGGGTTTAACGCCATTTTTCAGCACACGATAGGCTGTACATGGCGGCCAGTATTAATGGTGGAGGAAGAACCCGGAAAACCCCGGAAAGAACCACCGACCCACGAGAAGCTACTGGCAAGCTTTCCCACGCAGACAGAGATGAGATGGCAGTGATCCGTAACGGATAGCGCTTTAGACCACTCGGCCACCCCAGTCTCGTGTATCTAAACAATTCGACTTGCAAGAGATAGAATATGAATAACATTTTCATGTATATTTGCAATATATTATACATTAAGATTTAGCCGTTAGATGATCTGTCCTCTTTTGTTTATCATTTGAAGGAAATGAGTAATGAAATAAAATTCATTTTTTTATATGGACGAATCAAACTGATATATAATACTATAGATTCTGTCCCCACCCCTTGGAAGCTTATACCCCACCTCGCACACACACACACACACACACACACACACACACACACACACACACACACACACACACACGCACGCACGCACACACACACACACACACTGACACACTGATTTTAAAAACTGATACCTTCAAGGATTCAAAATAAAACCTACCCATTTCATTCATTGATTTATGATTTCAAGAACGATTGCCACCAAGTGGTTCCTGACAATGTCATCATCTTCGCGTTTCAAACCAAACGAAAGTTTTTAGTGTAAACAGAAGCATGCTCACGGTCATTTTTCGGTTACTGGAAGAAGGGGTGGATTCAGGACTCACGGTACTAATGTTATGGAAAAATGGGAACCAGTCTAGGAATGGGTGAAGATAAAATATATATGGGTCTGGCTGGCCAGTATTGGTTGATAATGAAAGTTAGATTTTAAGAAAATTATTATTTTCATAGCTCATCCTTGTTGTAACTGGAGAAAAACAGAGACATTGTTTTACCGAGATAGAATTTCAGTCCCTTTGCGCACTTCAGTTTGAAAGGCTCATTACTGAAATCAGCACCTGACTCATTGGTGCGGTCTCGAAAGCACATGTTTCAAACACGTGTAGACCCAGAAAATGCAGGGAATTTTATGGTTTTCTCTACACAGAAGATGTCATCACGTATGTGCCTATACTGATAAATGTAAGTTTGGTCATGAGCACTCCGAAAATTTAATTTATTGAATTTTCAATATCCTGCTGTTTGCATAGGTTTGCTATGGGAACTGAATTAGTGCCGCGAGTCCTATAGAGAAGACCGGTGGTCTAGTGGTTAGGGCGTCCGCCTCGGATGAGGGAGGTCGCAGGTTCGAACTCCGGCAGGGTCATATCCAAGACTCATAAAAATAGTACTAACAGCTGCTTCGCTAGGCGCTCAGCATTAAGAGGTTAGTGTTAGGACTGGTTGGCCTCGTGTCAGGATAATGTGAGTGCTAGATATCACTATAACTGCCACACTGCAGACATGGTACAGATATGACTGAAAAATTGTTAAAGCTACGTTAAAAATCCAAATCACACACACACACACACACACACACACACACACACACACACACCTATAGAGAAGAACCGACCTACATTAATTCCACATATGCATGTAGAATTTGTTTCACTATAAATGCAAAATTATGGTTCTATTTGTGGATATCAAGCAAAATTAATACCTCTTGTATACATCAGAGTGACTTCCAGTAAGATATTGAAAACATTTTCAGATACAGCTACAACCCAGTTGTATGGGTGTGTGCAGTTTGTAGAGTGTGTAGCTTTGGCTATGCTAAGAAGAGTGTTTTCAACATTGGTTAATATATGTGCAATCAGATATATAAAGTGTATACAATTTACCATTCTGAGTAATTATGATCAGCAATACGATATTTCCTAGTTGTGTTTAGAAACATTATGCTTCAGATAGGATCAATTAATTTTCTAGCACCATGCTTAAAGCGTCATGACCCCTCATGATTTTGTGTCCGACCAGTTTCATTCAGTGAATATTTTGGAACTTCATCTTTTGTATTTTAATTGCCTTATGCATACCATACATTATTTTTAAATGACATGTGTTCTGTGGAAATTTCACATAATTTCTGTCATTTAGATCTTCTTTATGTAGTAACACATGGATATATAGATGGTCGCCTTGACATTTTGCTCATTTATATTGCATAATATGACAAGGCGGGTAATATATTTCAATCTATCGTTGAAGAGTGATAAATGGTGGTTGTAAAAAAGGTAACTTTTGATTAGGCAGATTTATTTTAATATTTTTTCTGATTTTCTTAAATGAAACTCAAACAATGAAATGTTGCCTGAAATGTCCCATTACTATCCCTGGTGTAAATGAACTTGTTATACTGTTTAATATTCACTATGTAATCTTTGACAAGCAGAACGGTGCGCACTGTTTATTTATGCACCGACCTATTCATAGGTCTGTCGAGCAAGTTAAGGGTGGATACAGGACTGACGGCACTAATGATCTGCAAAAATGTGAACCAGTCTAGAAATGGGTTAAGATAAAATGGAGTATACATGGGTGTGGCTAGGCAGCGTTGGTTGATAATGAATTTAAGATTTTATGAAAATGATCTTTTAGGAGCTTATCCATTTGTAACTAGAGCAAGAGGCACATTGCTTTATTGATAAAATTTCAGTCCCTTTAAATTACAGACTTGACTTTGAAAGACTTATTACAGAATTCAGCAATGGCGCGATATTGAAAGAACATATTTTCAAACACACGGAGATCCAGAAAATGCTGCTAGTCATATAGTTTCTCTGCACAGAAGCTGCCATCAAGGATGTGTCTATACTGATTAGCACTTAGAAATTTTAAGTTACTGAATTTTCAATATCCTGGTGTTTTGCATAATTTTACTATGGGAACTGAATTAGTACAGTGAGTCCCTCAAGGTCTGCACATACATCGAAGGTGAACACCTTGTCTGCATCCAATGCATGCAATGTCTAATTCTAACATTCTTCCCCCCCCCCCCAAAAAAAGTGGGGGAAGATATGCACTTATATCTCAGTGGTACGGAAATTTATGGAATTATCCGGAGCTTAAAGTGTACCATCAATTACATCACTCCTGTTTGTGAACAACACATACTCACCCACGCAAACAGTGTTAGTGTTGGATGTTCCGTTAGGTTTGAAACGCGAAGGTGAAAATTTTAGGGGACGCTTGGTTATTATCGAAATAGAAATCATACATCAATGAATAAAATGAGTAAGTTTTGTACATTTGTTATATCCTTGATGTTTTCGTTTAAAAAAAAAAAAATCAGTAAGGAGTACAAGCTGCCGAGAAATGGATGGGTGGGGGGCGAGAAACTATAGCAGTATAGCAGTTTTAGTCGCCCTTTTTGTTCACAGTTGTGTGCTTTGTTTAACTTTTTCTATGTTTGATATATTTGTATTGTTCTCGGCGATAATCATGTACATAACTGATTGCTGAATAAACGTTGAAGTTTGAACTCTGTGCTAAGCAGCCAGTGCCTTGAGATCCAGTTAGTCCAAATTTAAAATAAATAAATAAACGATATTCTGTCGTCAGGAAGGATGCAGGTGTAATTGCAAGTATATTATATAGAAATTTAACCCCTCCCCCTAAGATCGTTATACACTTATATACAATATATCCTACTGCGATACATTACATTAATTATCTACACAGTTTTTGAAGTAGGTCGTAAAAAGTGAGATTGCAGCACGAATTCGAACTCAAATACAGCATCATATAAGTAATTTTGTTTTATTTTTTTACATTTCTGGCGGATTTTCCAACTTTACGGCGCAAATTACCATTGATCATATCTGAGATATCTTCCGCAATTTTATCTCGAAAGAAATCTGCATCACAACATTATCGTTTTAGTGATAATGTAAGAAGTTCACGGCTGTGCTATGAGCATAAAAGTTGCTTATTACCAATATGTCAAATGTAGTTTCGTTTGGATGAATTGTTACTTTACGATCACCATTTCTTTTACATTTAAAAACTGTAACATGACAATTACCAGATATCCCCCTAGTTTTCGATTTCAACATATAGTAATGATGACTTATACAAAATAATGTACAACGTATTTCATGCACCGTTTAATCTAGCTTATAAGTTGAGTCCAACTGCAAACTGCACAGACCCAGATCTGTCGGCGCATTATGCGCCGACAGATATGGGTCTATGCAGTTTGGTAGGAGTAATCAGTAGAACAAACAACATAAACCCTGATTTTCAGGTGCATTATGCTACGGCAGATCAGGATTTTTGTTGTTTGCTGTTTGACTCGACTTATAAGGGAGTACAAACGGTATATGAAAAACAATTTTATGTATGCCACTCTTTACATAAATACGTTCTGTACTGAATTAAAATAAGTGTAACATAGTTTAAGTAATATACAAGAATTAAATGCATTCCTTATACAGTAAGTTATCCCTATAATGTATACTTGCCAAAATGTTAATGTATTTGTCGTGCCGTAAAATACTTCCCAAAATGTTAATGTATTTGTTGTGCCGTAAAATTTTTAAAAAATATTTTTTCGTACCGTAAAGTACTGCCAAAATGTTAATGTATTTGTCCTGCCGTAAAATACTGACAAAATGTTAATGCATTTGTCGTGCTGTCAAATAATTGCCAAAATGTTAATGTAATTTTCGTGCCGTCAAATAATTGCCAAAAGTTTTTTTAATTTCTTATGCCGTAAAATCCTTTCCGAAATGTTAATGTATTCATCGTTCCGTAAAGTACCATGAGCCTAAATATCACCGATATTTTGTATAGGTCACTATCATTATTTTTCGGCACGTGATGATACGTGCATCGTGTATGGTGTTCTTGGTACATACGACTATGTCCCAATAAAAGCGCGCTCATTAAAGTACATCATGACGTAAAAACGAGGTCAGAAAGGAAATACAATAATCAAGTAATAAATCAAACTGCACTAATTAAGTAATGAGTGAAATTGAACTAATAAAGTAATAAATGAAACTACTCTGATGAAATAATTAATGAAATTGCAGTATAACAATTACATTGCATCAATTACATGTCCAATTTATTCTGTTTCAGGACATAAAAAGATGATGAGTACAAGAAAAACAAGTACAACACTCGTCCCCAAAAGGGTGGCTGTAGGTCAAGCGTCAAAGTCAGGCGCCGCAGAATATATAAAAAATGCGCACACTCGAGCTGGAAGTGGTGTGGAAATGAAGGGGTTCAAGAAGACGCCAGAGCGGCAGACGAAAATAATTGGTACACCGACTTTCGATCGATTGCATAAGGGAGGAACCACGAAGCAAAACGGGAAACAAAACAATGGTGACTCAGCAAAACGGCCAGAGAACGCTTCATGTGTATCACCAGCAAAACAGAATCTCAAACAGAACAAAGAAATCCTGAATTTGAACAAGACAGTAGCTTTAAAACCTGGCGCTGGTGCGCAAACTAGAAGAAACGAGGAAAATGGGAATATGTCTTCTGATGAAAACAAATCAAACATAAGTGTTCGTTCACGCTCAAGTACACCGTCTTCAGGGACGTCTGTGTCTGGTGTAAAATTAAATATAATAACTGGTGTACCAAAACACGGTACTAAAAAAATCCCCCAAAGCAGTTTCAGAGAATCTTCAGCTGCAAATGATGCTGGCAATTCAGTGAAAACAAAGACCTCCTTTCATCAGTCAACCCACACCAAAAGATATCCCAATTCACGTGCCATATCTAAAAAAACCGAGGACTCACAAGGGATCGGAATACAGGATAACATATCATCACTCACAACTAAAGTGTCACTTCCACTAGTGAAATACGCAGTCCAAAAAAGGACGACGAGTGAAAAATCTCAAAATGGAGGTTCGAAAAGCAACATTCCAAAAACTAACCAGAAGAGTACTTCAAAAGTAAGCATGAGTGTTCGAGCAGAATCTGAAAAGACTACCCCGGTGTCCAAGAGAGATATCATGAGCAGATCCAGTTCAATCACTTCCGATTCTGTTGGTACATTTGTTAAATCCAGATCAAATTCCAAGGATGAAATTGTAATAAAGACTTATAATTCAAAGGAAGCTGAAGGAAATAAGACCTCCACAATTTCCCAGGAACAATATCGTAATGAAACTGACAGTGATAGCGCAAATAAACTTAAAATTGAAGAAATGTATGTGTCCCAAAGTTCTGTAGGATATGCAGAAGAGTCCGATACTGTAAATAAAGATGGCGAAAATAAAGATGGCGGAGATGTTAACAGTAGTGTTTTTGAAGTAGCAAACAATACAGATTGTGATGATAATGTAACAAATAGGCTAACGAATCATGCACCCAGCAAAATGAACAGTAACAAGACATTGCATCTCATAGCTGAGCAAAGTGGAAAAAAAGTAGTGGATGCTTCTAAAAGATCAAAAAACTTTATGAAGGAGAAATCATTGGAACCTTTGGACTCTAAATGTTCAAATGAAAATGGTAAATCAGTAATAAACTGTGCCAAAATGTCAATCTCGCCATCCAAAAAAGCAGGAACATATGCACGAAACAAGCGTGTGACCCCATCCGCTTCGACAGCTGGATCGAGACAGGTGAGTCCAAGTCCTACAGTTATTACGGAAGGGAACAGAGAGAAGCAATCTCATGAGAGTATAGTAGACACAAAACGGCAGTCAAACGATTCAACAATGCGATTGTGTGCACCAAACTCTGACCCTGAACCCATATCTAACGTTGGCGGATCTAAGCTGTTACAAACACATGAAAAATCGAAACGGGCATCTCAACAGAATGCTTCTTTAAACGAAACTAACAACGAAAGTACGCAAAATAAACTGATGAAACAGAAGCTGGCAGTAAAAAAAGACGCACCAGTTAATATCAGCGGTTTTAAAAGAAACATGGACCAGAAACAAAGTCACATTCCAAAGGCATCAACTTCCAACAGAAGAGATATAAAAACTAAACTGCCAATAAAACGAACCACGAAATTAAATATTCCTGCCAAAGAACCTGATAAGAGTTTGAATGCGAATGTGAAATCTTCTGGCGATAAAACAGCATGTGAATCCAGTGACGTCATTAACTATACGAATAAAAAATACTCAAAATTATCGGAATCCCCCTCTAGATACGTGGCACCGAAATGTAAAGGAATAGGTAAAGAGCTCACCAAGCAGGCATTTTATTTGCCTAATTCGTCAGAGGTGTCCGAAGAAAATTGTGGATCAAGAAAATATGAGGAAAACAGTTCTGTTATTATCACTATGTCAATGAATGAAAATGAGCCTAAAAGTGTGCTAGAAAATTTGGATTCCAATTCCAATTCAGAAGGGTTTGAAGAAAAAATAAAACATGAAGAAAACGGTTCCAATATTTATAGTAGGTCAATGAGTGAAAGTGCGCGTAATAGTGTGTTAGAAAATGAGGATACACTTTTAGATAATGCTCGGAAAAGCACTTTCTTTTTTAGTTTAAATGAGGAAATGATCAAGGCACCGTTCGCGAAATTACCATGTGATAGCTATCACAGTGATAACAGTTATGAAAAACATTGCTGTCCTGAAAAGGTTAACGACGGAAATTACATCACGAAGTCTCCCGAATTCGTAATTGATATTTGTGGTGGTAGAGGATATTCCAAAACCTCTGTTAGGACTAATTCGAGTACAGATTTCGCACGCTTACAGCACCATAATTCAGAGATCAGAGATGAAAATAAGGCGTGTTCACTTGATATAGTAAAAGGCAGCGACAGCGACTACAGTCGAAACGAGACTGAAGCCTTGAAGAATGTTAGCTGTCTGAAGGCAGGGACTGAAATAGAATGTAAAATCCAAAGCGAAATGCGCGATAACAAAGATTTTATTCAAGGGAACGAATGTGTATTTAGAGATAATGATATCATTTTCGCTGATCACAATTCGAACTTTGCGGTAGGATCTGTAGCTTCTCAAAACAAAGACGTTTCTTCAGAAGGTACCGAGTCTTGCGTTGGTGAAATCTTATACTCTCGGCATGATAGGATGAAAAATACTGAAGAATGTAGCTGTGCAATTAACATTTGTGAGAGTGCATGTGTGGTACTGAAATCCGAGGAACATCTAAATTTGCTGCGGCCTGTAACGACATTCGAACGAGGTACTGAATATAATGTTTCCGCAGATCAGAGTTTGATTCATTTTGATTCTAAGCTAGAAAGTGGTTCAAAGAGATGCAATTTACCGCATGCAAGTTCAGATATTGACGTTAATTACCATGAAAATGAAGATTTAAATGAGAAATGGTCTGAATCGCAGAAAGGCACTGATTTTTTATCAGAAAGTGTAAATTTTCAACAAGCTATTGGTGCACGAGAAAAGTTGTTTTGTCTTGCACACAAGTTTGACCCTGGATCGGATAAAAAGGCAAAATCGTTGAAGCGCATCAACTCTTCTACGACTGACGAAACGCTTGTTCAAGCCACAGACAATGCATTCCAAACAGTCGAACAAGTAAGTAAATCCGACTCTGTAAGCACTATGGAAGAACATCAGAGTTGTTCTAAACTTGAAAGAGAAAGGGAGGAGTTAAAACAGAATTCAGAGAATGTTTGTAAACCAAATATTGAAGAAATATGTCAACCGATTCCTAATTTATGGGAAACAATAGATGGAGTAAAATCAGTTTCGTCGGATACTGCTACTTCAGTTAGTGTGCATAATAGTCAGACAGATACAGAGGCCGATGTGCAGGAAATTTCAGTCAGAAAATTAAACTCCGACTTCCTCCCTAAAATTATTTCTGCAGACGTTGAGGAATCTACAAAAACGATGCGAAATATTACACCTCATACTTTGAGATCAGAGGGCGAATGGAGTTTTAGTGAACTCTTACCCGTTGATGAAAAAGATAAGAAAGGGTGTACTTTTGCCACCACAAATTTTTTAACACAGGAATGTGTGTACTGGGATCACGTTATGGAGTCTGAAAATAAAGTGACCATGAAATGTGAACATAAGCATAGCACTGTGAAAGCTGCTGGACCTGCGCTTGCACTCCGGGAACCCCCTGTATTAACCAAGGGAGAAAAGTGCCAATCCCGTGAAGCCGGGCAGGATCAAATGTCGGGCTTATCAAGAGTCAATATTATAACTCACCAAAATAGCTGTAATCGTGGGTTTTTAGAAAATTCCAGCCAACCAAATCAGCTGATGCTTGGGGAGAAAATCGCCTGTACAGACAACCTCTTGACTTCTGAAATCAGCCCACATACATTCAGTTTGGGACTGGGCCGCCATGGTACCACATCGAATGATCACGAAAAATTGTTTACGGACCAGTCTAGAAGAGAAACGAATTGGTCTACTTACAACTCAGTTGTTGACATTGCGCGTGCATCCTCTTGTAATTTAAGAATTGAAAATGACTCAGTTATACAAGAGAATAAATCCCATGAGAAGGAAAGTCCCATTATTTCGGATGCAAGCCCGGACATTTTAGAAGAAGCAGACAACAAGAGTGCTGATGCTACAACTGACAGCGACACTCAAACATATGATGATGATTCTGGTGCCAATTCAAGTGCAAGTGTGAATGGTGATAAAGTTGGGGCTGAAGTTAAATGGTCCTATGAATATCCCCTGGAAGCTAAAGATAAAATTACAGAATTATCCTTCCAAGACGGCTCGGAATTCTTCAAGGATATATCTGGCTCACTGGAAAGCTTCGATGATATTAGTGATAAATTCGTTGATGCTGAAGAATCATTGGAATGCTACAGTAATGACCCAAGTAATACTGAGAACGATTATTCTCAAAACAGCGACCCCTTTATGTATAGCAATAGGGAAACAAGCGTTTCCTTTGAAAGCTTTGTAGATGCTATCGATGGATTTATTGACGATGAAGCTGGTGATGAATTCGGCAATTGCACGCTGACTAGAAATAATTTCTCTAATACGAACCACATAGATAAAGAAAGTAGTGATAAAAAATCATGTATACAATTAGAACAGGTAAACACAGAACCGGAATCGTTAGAAGCTGTTAGTGAGGCATGCTATTCAAACATGGATCCATTTTTAGCGAGAAAACTTCACAGTGGCTCATATCAAGCAATCCAGAACTCAAAGCAAACCGAAACATATGAAAGCAGGTCTACAGCTGTCTACCAAGATAAGACATATCGAGATAATTCGCAGCTATCAGATTCTGAAGGAAGCAAATTTATAAACTCCGGAGTTTTGCGATCTATAGATAGCTGTAGTGACTCATGCAGCGGAGTATCAAAAACAGCCATAGTACTAAATCTAAAAGATTCAGCAGGATGGTCACCTGGAAAAAATACCGGAGAGAAATCTCTAAAATCTCAAGAAACTTGTATTGAAAATTTGGCAGGTCAGGAACAGTTTATAAAGGTGTCTCATGTTGTTTCACGTGCTGTGCATGTTCGTGAAGTTAAAATTGTGACACAGTGCAGTGCCGCTGTATCCCGTCAAAACATTTCGGTCACCAGTGATATACATGCAATGGACAAACCGGAAAAGTCATCAACTTTCACAAGCGGAAATAAAATACGCGAAAAACAATGGTCCCATTCTAGTGTTGAATCAATTCAATTGCAAGATGGTATCAAGGAAAGAAAAGCGGTGACAAATCATTCAGTACACTGTAAAAATAAACTTTCTTTTCCGGATGAAAGTTACAATGTGACGGATTTGTGTTATATCGCTCAAAGCGGTGATCATGTAATTAGTCACGAGTCTCAGTCTTCTTATTTACAGTCTGATTGTAGTAAAGCACAACTGACCATATCAGAGGAAGACATTTTGTGTAATACTTCAACTTTACGTCAACAAAGTCCATCGAGAGAGAGCGAAAATCATTGTTTAGCAACAAATTTCGATGAAAGGCACGATTATAAAATTCCGATGATCAAATACGAAAAGGGAAGACCATTACGTGAAATTTCATCATCAGGCACAGATAACAACGAAGCGAGCATTCACACATTGGATGGATCGGGCCATTTTCAGCAATCGAAAGGCTCTTTTTCAGATAATAAAGACTTTGACTTGAAACAAGGGATTGATAAAATAGATCTCGGTTCGGACATATTGTGTTATACAAGCTGCAAGGACATCACATCTCAAAAGGGAGAACAAGATAGCGGTATTGTTTCACCGGTAGTGGATGTTTCTAATGAAAGGAAGTCACTGATACCTCATAGCAATCGGACTAATTCGGCAAACGAAACAACACAATATCTACATACTGATGAAAGCTTTGGTAGTCGAAATGGTTTTATGGAAAACAACTTAAATTCTAATATTTATACAGAAGAGGCAAAATCACCCGAATACCAAGACAGTGAGAGTAGCGGTCAGATCATGAAATCTGCCATAGACAGTAGTAAAACTGAGACACATAATGAGAGATCGTCTAGTAGAATGCAAATTGTTTCACAGGGAGAAATAAAAATGGTAGAGCATATTCGAGTACCAAATAATTCGAAACTGCATGGGTCAATGACTGAAGATAAGCCCGACATATCAAATATTTCAACAATTACCACGTTTCGCTCACCTGGAGAAGAATGCCAAGGTCATTCAGGTACGAGTGAAGAGGAGGAAAAGCCCCCTACAATTCAAGAGCGAATCGCTAAAATCTGCGATGCATCGAGAACAACTGACCATAGCAGGGCAGTAGAAAGAGACGGTCACGGACGAGAAAGATTTAATAGAAGAAGTGGTCGAAGAGCCACGTCAACAATATGCATGCGACACGAGCCGGTAATTGGGGATAAAAACAATGAAAACGATGGAATTGAAGCCCATCTTAGGACAAAATCATTAATTAGGAAAAGTAGCAGCTTCAGAGTTGAGCGGAATAAATCTAATACGGAGGAGAACAGTGAAAACTCTGACGTCGATGGGGAATCACTGAGTCCAAATAAAAGGGTGTCAGATATATGTAAAACTTTCATCAGTAAAACAAGCTCCGTTGTTATTGAAGATAAAGTCCATGGAAATCGAAATCAGTCACCGGATGCCCAGAAGAAATTAAAGTGGGTGATTCAAAATGGCCGCTGGCAAAGGATCCTGGTTGACGATGAAGACGTCGAACAGAGGCTCACTAAGTCAGCAACTGACGAAAGTTTGTCAACAGAACTGAACACCCCCATCCGAAAATCTGCAACAAGTGAAGATTTTCAGAATGCAGATTTATCTTATCTGGATATGAACAAAGCAACACATCAAATGGACGATAACCTGGATCATATTCCATCACTGAATAAGAAGGCTGTCGTCTTCAGACATACTCGTGACAATAAAGAGAAACAGCATCAAGACATCATGACGTTGGAGTCTCCTAACGATTTGAAGCCGAAACGATCAGATAGAAAGACTGATAAACAGGCTCTGATTTTTTACCAGAACGGTAATAATGGCATTTCCTCAAAAGCCAGCGATATTCAGAAGGGAGAAGATATTACAAATGTCATCCTGGAAAAGCCAAATATCTCATCAGGTTTAGAAACGGACTGCACGGAACAAAATACAAAAGTTAGAATTGACAATAACATCCGAGATGTTGTTGATTCCAGATATATACATATTGCGGATGACCATCACACATCTTCAGAAAAAGACATTACGACGCATCCAGCGAGCTTAAATAAAATAGAAAATACAAACGATAACACAACCAATTCTGCTGTGAAGGTCTTTCATGATGAGGATATACCGTACGTCGACGATGTCGTGGTGACTGATTTTGACAAAGGTATCAGTTCAGAAACATTTCTTCATACAGTAACTATAGACGAAAACAATTTTGAGAAAGGTCCTATATCTGCTGCGGAAACTGGTACTTTGTTAAATGAGGGTACGACTAGTAATTTTAGGGACACAAAAGAAAAGGACAGAACTGAATCTGAAACAACTATTTATAAATTGGATAAAGAGGGTGCCGAGAAGAAAACTTTCCTTTCGTCATTTGCAACCGTTGAAAAATCTGATTCAACTGACTTACAAATACATGCTAATGGTCGACAAGGTGATGATGCCATTATACAAAGTCTAGTTTCAAAGGAAAAACCTGAACTGGTAAACAATAGCGTGCCAGAAAGAAACTTTTCAAGTGACATGGTTTCTGCAGATAGACATGGTCATAAAGACCTGACTTGTATACCCACAGATAGCACTAGTCAAGCAAAATATACATTGTCATCTGAAAAACAATCTCTTTACAAAACACAAAATGTTAATTTTATATGTGAAAATATTTTCGAAAAAGATAAAAGTACCTCACTAACGTTTAAAGAAAGGCGGACAACAGAGGAAGATTCACGTGCGAATAATAGGACAGGACCAGAAGAAACCCGTCACGTCCCGAACACTCTTAGATACCGAGCTTTTCTCAGGCATCCACTGGATAGAATATGTGAATTTGATATTAAATTCAGAAGGGAAATACAGACAGACACCTATGCTGAAATTGGTGCAAGAAACGATATCCCGAGAAAAGAAGCCTCATTTGAAGTTACTAAGGGAAATAAGTCTAATGACGAAGATCGTCGGGTTACAAACTGGGTGAAATGTGAAGACGAAACAGTTCCTTGCTCAGAGTCAAAAACTACGAAAAACTCTGTCCCTCAAGAATTGTCAGTAAAAAAGTTTTCTGATGGAATGGATTTGACAGAAAATAAATTTAGTACGGAGTCCACTACTGAAGATGTACCTAGGCAAATTCCAAAACTAAAAGCCGTCAAGATTGAAGAAGAGGAAATATTTGAGGGAAACCCGGAATATACAAAGGAATGTAATATACTTTCTCTATTGCATGATTCAAGGAGTTGTGAAAAATCGGAATTTGAGAATAGAATAGCATCTAAGCGTAAGGCGTTAAAGAAACAACGGGTGCCTGCTTCGATAGAAGATGGTGGCAATAAATCGAAAGGTCTCCTCCAGGAGGAACTTCGAAAAGTCACTTTTTTCGTATCAGAAGATGATATAAGCGACACCACTGTCAAAAGCCGTTCAACATCACACCATAACCACGATGTATCCCTGTCAGAGTTTGATGAAAGTCAGAGATCAAGTAATTCCCTTCCGAGATTATCTGCAACATCTGAACCCGCCACAGGTGTACATAACGTTGAAAATAACGGCGCAAGCCGTTATCAGGATCGAAAATACACTTCCGAAGGAGATATTGGAAAATTAATGTTGGCAAAACAACCCAGGAGTCCCACGATTACCGGTGGCAGATTTCCTACTGGAGATACTTCAAAACGTCATAGAGATAGTGATTCAAAATTAGATGGATCTATACCTGGGTTACATAATAATAGTGCACGACGTACAGGAACCTCATTAGGAATACTTCATGATCTAGATGCCATACCAGAATCGACCGTGTACCAGCAGACACCTGCGACACCGGTAAGATTTAATGCATTTTTTTGTCCTTTTTCATTTAATATGCACAATAAATTTAGCAACACGTCGGTGAATTATATAATAATTTATGAATATCGGGTCAAGTCCATTAAAAATGTCAGCACTTAATTGATGAATTTAACAGTAGATACGCGATCAGCTTTCAGCATCGACTTTTGTTTTAGCAAATCAGCTGTGTCAATTATCCTTGAGAGCTTAGAATGTTTGTGTGCAAAGCGTTTAATTGGCAACCGATAGTGCTTTATGATTTACTCGATTGTTGCTAAAGTTACTGTATATATAATATTTTCGTTTTTTAAGGACGGGCTTTATGTAGAAATGACAATTGAAATCATTGCATGCATCCTTTTAAGATAATCTGCAGCGGTCAACCATTCTTGTTTTCATATTTCGACTACTTGTTTAAGCAGTTGTTACTTTATTAGGTCGTGTTCAGCATTGATGCTAAGAACATAAATTACACCGGCATTGCAAGGCTGGAGGAAAAGAGGCTTATTGTTACGTATAATTATTTTCAACAGATGACGATTCACCAGCACGGCCGTTAACGTTTCTATAACTTTCCTTTTCTTTGCAAATCGTAAACATTCCTTAATCTTAAGTATTCTAATTCGCTTTATAGAGATCTCAGATATTACTATTACTACGTCGGTATTTATATACTAGATGGATTCAGCTGTTTTTCAAAACAAATTAGTGTTGTCAATTTAAATACTAGCATTAATTAGCACCATGACACTCGATCAGTAATTACTGCGATGTCTCTGGCTTCGAAGGAATGCATGGTTGGGTAGGGACTGACCATTCAGTTATCGGGCACTGGGAGGAGGGGTCCTGGGATTTTATTTTGAACCAGGATATATTTTCACCTCATAGTCATTTAACTGTTCTGTTTCTTACGACGCTCGTGTTAAACGCTTGTCAGCTTCAGAAATAGAATAAAATCATTTTGCTTCCTACTTCTCTAAAGCAAAAACAAGGATTTTCATTTCTATATACCAAGTAAATTATTACTGTGCTGTTTGAAATCACTCTTTTCCTCTGAATTTGTTTTTCTTCTGAAATTATTGTGACAGAATCTGGGTACAGTTTACACGAAAATCTCTGAAAAGGTAAGAATATTGACTGGCTCAAATGCTTCTCTCTTGCCAAGGACACGGCACAGTGTGTTAAATACATCCCAAGAATAATGATAGTAGCAAAACAACCTGTCTGATAAAGTTCTACCATCTGTCCACAGCCGTTGGAAACGGTTAATACTTTGGAGAAAGAATAAAATATGTCCTAGATGTTATAAAGAACAATCATAAAAATACAAACAGATGCAACTTAATGATTTCAGCTCCGAACGATCGATGAGTCATAGCATTTACTGCAGCTGGGGACGTTAAAGCGATATCAAACCAAACAAACTGACTATTCAAATTTCAAAAATCAAACTTGTTATATCCCAGTGGGTTACAGCAGAATATCTAAATAAATTAAATACCCCCTTGAATAAAAGCTATTGCATTATATTTTTTTCAAATGGCAACTTATTCAAAAGGAATTATTGCTTGTGACGTTTTGGATTAAGGTGAATGGAAGTGGAGCAATACGATGCTTTGTAGGCAAGTCTTGTTGCAGCGTTTTGATACAGTCAAGCCATGTCTGTTTTGATCAGATAATACCGAGTGTTCTAAATATACACCCTCTGTCTGGATACATCACAGCGTAATAATAACGATAGCATCATTACCACTTCGTTTGCCCCAGCCTGTTGCATAGCAAGATGGAATCTATTGGCAACTGGCGGATTTGTTTAGTATGCTATGATTCCCTGAAAATGTGTGTGGGAGGGGTGGTGGTGGTGCAACGGATCGTAGACGGGCCACGGATGAGCGACTTGTCTAAAGCGCTAGCCTTTGCCGATCACACATGGGTTTGAGTCTTGGACTCGGACATTGTGGGTATGTGAGAAAGCTTGCTAGTAGCTCCCCGTGGGCTGTTGGTTCTTGCCTGGGGTCCACCTTCACCAGTTATACTGGCCACCATTTATAGCCTATCTTACGCTGAGGAAAGACGTTAAATCCAAAACAACAACAATAGATCTTAGAAATAGATAATGGAGGAAGAAAAGAGCAAATGATTTAATAGATTGCATTATTTTCCACAGTAGTAATGAAACATGATCGAGTGCATTCTTGTGATGGTCACTGTTAAGCTGGAGAACGCAGACCATTAATGAATCCATGTGTACACAAGGTATTTTAACCCAAAAATTCTATCCATTTTCATCATGTAAAATTGTTATATCGCAGAATACTTTACATCCGAAAGTAATATTTGGCAGATTACTTTATATTCGAAACTATTGTATCACAGACTGCTCTGTATTCAAAACTATTATCTCACAGACTACTCTGTATTCAAAACTATTTTATCACAGACCGCTCTGTATTCAAAACTATTATATCACAGACCGCTCTGTATTCAAAACTATTATATCACATGTTGTTCTTTATTCAAAACTACTCTATCACATATAGCTTTGTATTCAAAACTATTGTATTGTTACAAGCCAGAGGTATTTGCTTGACCGAGCGGCGTCAAACCCTGACACGATTCCGCTAGAAGTCATAAGTTTACCCCAAATTTCCAAAGACTTCTATACAACTTCAGTTGTAAATTAGAAAGCCCGACGTGTCCATTCTATACATAAATTTTACTCTAATCAATGCAAGACCACAGGTCTCACAACTTGCCAAATATCTATCAACCGCACATCTGCATGGTTCTCTTCATCAACAACTTTCCGTACCGTCAGCAGTTCACGCCGTAGAAACTATACAACTATCCCCTAGCACAGGGAATAATTTTAACTACGCCACCTTAGGCCAGTCAATTCGTGGTTTCAAGGCACATTTCACCAGTACAACTGCATCGCATTTGCCATCATGACGACATAAACGGTATCGGCCAAGTCCCTTCTTGTTGATTTCATTGTGTAATTTACCGGTTTCCCACCGTAAATACTGCCACTGCAGTCACACCACAAATGTACACAACTAGAATTTAATAGGAACTATGGTACGGCAGGGACACTCATGCGGTTTTGACCTGAATTCACTAAAAGTTAACCGTGGCATCGTGGAAACTCACTAACACTTCACTTCGTGACGTTTACTCCTAGTAATTGGCTAATTATTTCGGGCTAAGGAATATTTCCACTGCACCGAGTTTCAATAATCAAACAAGTAATCACAAAAATTCAAGTATTCCTTGAAACGGGGCGCTATATTCAAATGTGCATACTCCAAATATATTACAATATCACAGATTGTCCTTTATTATATGACAGACTGCTCTGTATTCAATACTATTACATCACAGATTGTCCGTTATTCAAAGGAAGCATTTTTTGCTTTAGCGTCCTCAATGGAAATCTTTTTAACTGAATGTTGTGTATTATGCAACTAAATTTTGCCTTCTGTTAAAACCGAAGTGTTCTATAAAAAGAAATCTCAAAGCATTCAAATTTAGAGTTGCTCTTCAAGCAAAGGAATATTTTAATATATTATCCACTTAGTTTCATGTTCCCTTCTAAAAGAGCTGTTGAGGGGAAGTTTATATAGCTATGTTATGTAAACATGAACCTTTGATTTCTGCAGTCCTTGTAGCTTGGCGTGATGAAGACTGACAAATTAGATGTATATCATCAAGATGTAATTACAAATTCGTATTGCTTGTGAATAACATTGATAAATTTGGAATACAAAATAAATTTAGTTTTAACACTAATCTAAGAGGAAATAAACAAGTAAACGGAAAGTGTACAAAACTTTGTCAGACATTAACGACCTGCCGTAAGTCGGCTCCAAGGACTAAGTGGTACTGTTTTGTCAGCTGAATAAACGTTGCAGGACTCACGGTACTAATTCAGTTCCCATAGTAAACCTATGCAAACACCATGATATTAAAACTTCAATAAGTTAAAATTTCTCGGTATTCATGATCAAACCTATATTTACTAGTATAGATGAAACGTGGATGTCAGCTTCTGTGTAGAGAAAGAATATGAGCCGCGGCATTTTCTGGACCTGCATATGTATGAACCATGTGCTTTCAATTCCGCACCAAAGAGTCAGGTGCTAATTTTAGTAATGAGTGTTCCAAACTCAAGACTGTTAAAGGACTGAAATTCCATCAATAAAACAAAGTCTCTATTTTTTTCACTTACAACTAGGATAAGCTCTCAAAAGATTCTTTTTCCTAAAACATAACTTACATTATTGACCAATCCTGGCCAGCCAAACCTATATATACTCTATTGTATGTTCACCCATTTCCAGGCTGGTTCCCATTTTTCCACACAATTAGTACCGTGTGTCCTTCACAGTACGTGGTACATGCACGTTTCTCGATGATTTTGGCCAAAAGAATGTGAGGTCTTAAACTAGTGAAAGTCTGACTGATTTTCAAATAAGTATTTGTTGGTGATTCTGATGACAGGCTGCAGTTTATTGTAGTTTTTAATCACGTGACCATTATTATGGAAAACGAAACATACATTTTAATAAATCATTTGTAGTAAAATAGTCCGCAAGCCATGGTTTCTTTCTTCTTGAAAGATTACAGTGTATCTTATCACAAAAATCTGACGTTTCAAAAACTCGAAATACGTTTATGTTTCATACTTGCTTCTCTTAATAGGTAAATATCATACATGCGTGTGTGTGTGTGTGTGTGAAACAAATAAGGCATGATTGATTAGAATGGAAAGCAACAAAGTTATGATTTATTGATTGATATGGAGAAAAAGTCATATCTGAAGCTAAAGCCATTTGCACAACTTTTAAAATCTAAGATTGGTAAGTTTAGTAAGGTAGTTGCAAAAGAGATTTTTTAAATGTTTTTGGTGCGTGTGAAAACATGCAAAGTTAAGTGTCTCTGGTCACGTTTTCCTTATCGCTGAAATGAATTTAGGAATGTTAATGTAAGGATATCCATGAAACTGGAATTTATTCTGGGAATCATTGCCAAGATACGTATTATCATCAGCACCGCAGTGCCATTCGAGTTCCTCATAAAATATTTCACTCAGTAGTTTTAAATTACCACAAGTATTTGATGAATGAAACGATAGCTAAAACTTCACGATGTCTTATGGACGCCAAAGTGTCTGTGCAACCACAAATGCACCTGAAACCGATTTAACTGAATTCTTGATCATCATTGAATTGATCGTACTCCTGCAAGTTATATGCGAATAATTACCTTTTCTTCGCATAGCAAGTTTGTCGAAATGTTAACAATAATTGACAATAGCACTTTAGGAAATATGGAAGAATATGCTCCCCCACCCCGACGCCACATCCATGCACTGGGCACAACGGAGGTTTAATTGCAGGTCATATAATTTATAAGTTACATTGACCGACACTAGATAAATTGGTATCAAATGATTTATTTTCTATGTGTAAATTTTCGCCTGTTTGGCACGGTTAGTTACAGTGAGGTGTTTTAAAGTTTAGCATATATGTGGAATCTGCAAATGTACGTTAAGACCATACCTAGTTTCTATACTATATGTATTTGTCGAAATTCCTATTTTTTAATTCACTCGTGTTAAAAATGTGACCGTTAAATCTAGAATTCTTTTGAATGATTGTGATTCCCTGTGTATTATCATCGAGACAGTCCTTACGTAAGACGACGATTCCCTGTGTATTGTCATCCTGATTGAGTTCCTATATAAGACGATGATTCTATGTGTATTGTGATTCCCTGTGTATTATCATCCCGACTGAGTCCTTACATATGACTATGATTCCCTGTGTATTGTCATCCTGATTGAATGCCTATACAAGACGATGATTCCCTGTGCATTATCATCTTGGTCGAGTTCCTACATAAGACGATGATCCTTGTGTATTATCGTCTTGGCAGAATTCGTACGTAAATAGGTGAATCCCTGCGTATTGTCATCCTGATTGAGTTCCTAAATAAGACGATGACTCCCTGTGTATTGTCATCCTTATTGAGTTCCTACATAAGACGATGACTCCCTGTGTATTGTGTCGTCTTGATAGAATTCTTACTTAAGACGATGATTCCCTGTGTATTATCATTCTGGGTGAGTTCCTACATAAGACAACGTATTATATCATGATAATGAGTTAAATAGTAAAATGATATGTAACCTGTACATTTGTCCACCGATTTTATTTCATTATTGCTTTTGTGGTCTGTTGATGGTTAGTTCTTGTCCATATTAATCATCGACATGCTCTGGTTTTCCTGCTATTTTCCTGAGTATGTGGGGGCAGGGTTGGTAGACAATTTCACATTCTCCAATGATGTGGACAATATATTTACAATATACTGTATCATTCTTGTTTTACCTTCATCTTGAACAAAAAAGTATGTCACTTCTTAGCTAGTCATGAGCAAAACAAATATTCTTTAAAACATAAATGCTATTGATTGTAACGTAGAATTCGATTACAATTCATTTTTGGTCCGATTCGCGACCACCTTCATATACGTAAATAAATATCTGGATGATGGTAACCTACTTTCAATTTCCATTACTTTATTGAATAGTCTGTTAAATTCAGATATCGTGACATATTTTAGCTGTACTGGTCATAGACCAAGCGAGCTTTTGGGATGGTCTGTTGTCCGTCGTCTGTCCGTCCGTCCATTAGCAAAAATTAGGAATCGCATAGAACTTTACACATACATTCATCCCATAGTCTAGCTGGTCCTAAATGAAAATGATGCTGCTTGGAGAGCCAATTTAGCCGTAGTGGCAACCATCTTGAAAACCTTGTTTTAGCTAATCCTCTTGAATGGTTGGTCATATCAACATGAGGTTTTCTAATGATGTCTAGTTGGTCCTAAATAAAAATGATGCTGGTCTGTCATTCAAAATGGCTTCCACGGCAACCATCTTGAAAATATTGTTACCGTCTCGAAAACCTTGTTTTCGCTACTCTTCCTACATGAATGGTCAAATCAACATGGATGATGTCTGGCTGGTCGTAAATAAAAATGGCGCCAATCTGGCCTCCAGTATGAATGGAAAGTTATATCTTGAAAATATCGTTATTTCTTCTCCTCCTCAGTGAATCGCTATATCAAATTGGCGGTTTCACCAATAAGCCTCTTATGATACGTAGTTGGAACTAAATTAAAATGGTGCCAATCGTACATCCAATTATGGCAACGACGACTGTCTTAGAAATCTTGTTTTCACTACTCCCCCTGAATGGATGATCAATATGACATTGGGTTTGCACCCAAACACTTCTAATGATAATTCTTTGTCGTAAATCAAAATTTTCCAGGCTGATGTCCAATATGCGCGACACAGCAGTTGATTTGAAAATGTTCTTACCGCTGAAGAATGTCGGAGATGTTTTCTACATTCGACAGTTAAAAGGAAAAAATTGTCTTATCTTGAATTCCTGGAAAATTTTTTGCCCAGTAGAGCACCAGTTACTTCCAGGGACTCTTGTTAAATATCCCACTATGAGGATGTAAGGGTCATTTTACCCGACTCCCCACCCCTCCAATCCCTAACTCCCTGTCTTGTCGTCGTGCCGTCCATCCGTATGTTTAAGTCACTGCAGAGGGTCATTCGTTTCCAATAACAAGTTTCTTGTTTTAAATCGAAACACTCGATAAATCGTTTTCTTGCATTTTGTTTAAAATGAACAGTGATCCTTCCGTTAGACTGTTCGTCCAACTGTAAGAGTATATGTGATTAATTTCGGTCACATTGTCAGAAAATGTGTGGCAAAGCCTTGTGTGTGTTGGATTCACCGGAAGGCAAGTAGACTCTCTCTCTCTCTCTCTCTCTCTCTCTCTCTCTCTCTGAAAAATTGCACTGTAGGCCTATATACTGTTGAAAATATGCCATTGTGCACTTTAAAAAAAGTCCAGTAAATAATGCTGCCTGCCAATGAAAATATAAGATGCCATTGTTATTTTAGGTAAAGCTTTATCTGTCTAATGCCTGCTTCAGTACTAAAAAGAAAAAGCTTATGCGTTGGGGCACATGGATCAAACTGATGATTGTGTATCCTATACAACCTTTAGCAGTAAGGACGAGGCAAATCAGGTGTCTGCGAACACAACTCAGCACTCAATTCTAGCAGATAACGTACTATCTCTAATCAAGCTAAATCAATCTGTCCGACACAAACATCGGTTAATTAGCAGATGCTATTAAACTGGAAGTATGAGGTTTTGTGGAACGGATGTAACAGTAGACATGCAATACAGTTAGGGTGTATACATACGTTTGAAAATTTAGGTTACTTTGATCAGACATTTCAATTAGGACCACCCAGAAAAAGAGTTTATGAAGACGGATTCGGCTGTAATATATGAGCTAAAAATGGGTTCGATGTAGAGAATTCCGGGGTAATGATGTGAATATTATCCCTAAGAATGAATCAGTTGTTGGTTTCAAATTACGTGTTTATCGAGAACCTTGCAGTTGAACTGGTATGACCGTAATAATATGTAGGAGTGATGTGCATGTTATGTCATGGGCAGGATGTTGCCATTATTGAGTTGCATTTAAAATTAAGTCTTGGAAGAATGCAGCTCCAAATCTGTACATGTAAATCTCCGTAGACAAGTACTGTATGATGCATAATAAGAATGTGTGCAACATTATATTTCTTGGAAAGGGTAACTCATTAGTATCTCTTTAGGAATCGTGGTAGTAATGATATGGAAAAATGGGAACCAGTCTAGAAATAGGTGAAGATAAAACAGTATATATGGGTTTGGCTGTCGATGATCTGTTGATAATGAAAGCAAGATTTAAAGAAAAATAATTTTTAAGAGCTCATCCTAGTTGTAAATGGAGAAAAAGAAAACAAACTAAGAGACCTCGTTTTATTGATACAATTTCAGTCCCTTCACAGACTTGTTTGAAAGACTCATTACTGAAATCAGCATCTGACTCCTCGATGTGGTATTGAAAGCACGTGTTTAAAACACATGTAGATCCAGAAAATGCTGCGGGTCATATGCTTTTTTTTTTTTTTTTCTACACAAAAGCTGTCATTAAGGAGGTGTCTATAATGATAAACATAAGTTTGGTAATGAGCACTCAGAAATGTTAAGTTATTGAATATTTAATATCATGGTATTTGCATAGGTTTATTATGGGAACTGAATTAGTACCGTGAGTCCTTTAGGAGGGCTGTGCATAACATATTTGTATAAAAAGAAGAACAGTTTATCGTCAGAAGTTTCGTGTATAAACTTTTAAAAACATGTTAATTTCAGTAGAATTGCTGTATTTAGCCATCTCTGTAGAAGACATTTCGTGCGGCATGCTCACAACTGTCAATTCAAAGAAACTTTTAAGCGTACCTGGCGTGAAGGGCTGAGTAGTATTCAGCAGTTCGAAGTGTATCACCGCATCATAACTGTTCAGTGTATCACCGCATCATATACCTGTTCAGTGTATCACCGCATCATATAACTGTTCAGTGTATCACCATTTCATATAACTGTTCAGTGTATCACCATTTCATATAACTGTTCAGTGTATCACCATATCGTATAACTGTTTAGTAGTACAGTATTTTACGTATCCATGCAAAAGACGAATGCTGTGAAAGCCACACAAATGACAACTTAAGTATTTCTTCATTTTTTTCTAGAATAAATTGACTTTTTACAAGCATGTTTGATATGGACTATATCAGATGTGAAAGAAAGTTTACCCAAATTGTAAAACTTGATTAATAATAATGCTCTTTTGTTGCTGTAATTTATCTCACACTTGTTAATAATGAGATGAAAGCAGGATTGAGCACATATTATAAGGTAGTAGTGTGAGAACATACAATTGAAACCCCAAACCAACATTTGTCTAACACACCCGTTAATGCTTTGTGTCTAATTAATAAGGGCGCTATTATATATCGCTGTCAGAATAATGTTTGAACCTTGATACACTTTGTTGGCTTTCATTTATTTATTTCTTATATACTAGCAATTCTTAAAGATCAAGTCTTTATGCACATTGTGATAAAATGTATTTGCCAGCTTTAAAACAGCGTCTAATTCTGATCAAATGTATTTGCCAGCAATAAAAAGCCTTGTCTAATTATGACACAGTAGCTGAAAAATCATGTTCATCAACATAAAAATTGACATATTATCCCACGCAAATAGAAAGGCATACTTCTTGAATAAGAAAATGACAAAATGGGTTTAGACAGGCAGCTTTAGCTTAATAACTATCGAGGGGCCCCCTGATGATTTGTGGCCCGATGAGGATTTGAGGCCCAATGAGGAATTTTGAGGCCCAGTGAGGATTTGAGGTCCAATGAGGAATTTTGAGGCCCATTGAGCCCTTCTGCACGTTGTAAGAGGTGACTGTAATAGAGCCAACCCATTTGATCTGGATGCTTCCCGTGATGGTATTCAAAATGAGAAATGTCTTGCACTTTTTCTGACGATTTTGAGTTTGTATTTTAAGGATTTTACCCTGTTTTGACTCTAGTTTGGTATGCCTTTTTGGGGATTCTTGAACTTACTCAGCAGTATATAGCTAGGATTTCTGCTAATGTGCCCTTAAGCTCTATACTCACATACATACATACATACATACATACATACATACATACATACATGTAGGCATGCAGGCAGACAGACAGACAGACAGGTAGGCAGGCAGCCAGGCGACTTTCGAAAGGAAAAAAGTACCTGCTTGATGCATATGGTATATCTTTTATCTTAGAAAACCTTATTTTATGAAAGAAAC